>JAJJWW010009979.1:0-75336 GCA_023531295.1 Papaver armeniacum
ACAACGCCCTTCCACCAATTTTTCGATATGTCGTCCACATCAAAACCCCCAATTTATCTTGGAGTCCAATTCAAACAAGGAAGAGCATCTAATCACACCTTTGCACCGCTCCTTCAAAGATTAGCTCGAAAAGTTAAAGGGTGGATGACAAAATGTCTGACTCCAGCCGGAAGAATTGTCCTCATTAAAACCTCCCTAAGGCCTATTCCTATGGATATGGCAAAAAAAATGATGTTTGGCATACCAAATGAGTTTCCCCACTATGGTAGATATGCCAAACTTGATTAAAAATATATATTTAATTGTGTTAGGGAATTAGTTGATTTAGAGAATTAGTTTACACGAAACGTCAAGATAGTGGGGAGAGCTGTATGGATCTGTTATACAATTAGAAGAACTTTATTTGAAGATATAGATTTCGATTGTGATTGAAAATCGTCTATTTTATTACTCTCTTTCTGTTATTTATCCTGGCATTTTTAGGGGCGACCCCAAACGAATTAGGGGCAGCTTTTTTATTCCCAACTCATATACACCGTTAAGGGATGTCCAAAAATGGGGATAATACGTTAATGCCCCTACATAATCGGAAGCCATTTTGTGTCCGATTGTTAATACTAAATTTGGAGTTAAGTAACGGAAAGATACTACCGATTGATATCGATTTTGTGCCTAACGCGTATCTTGTTTCTATAATAATCGGTAGGAACAATAACCTCACGAGACTACCGATTATAGTAGCTCCTAAATTCCCAAAATTGGTGATTTCGCCAAGGAAGAAATTTGTGGCAACTTTATAATCGGAAGTCTTATTCACTACTGATTATTCTAGTTCCCAAATTCGAAAAAAATGACATTTCGCAAAAACAAAATTTGGGGCAACTGTATAATCGGAAGTCTTATTAACTCATTTGACTACCGATTATACGAGTTGCCCTAACAAAATAGAGCCGTTGGAACTCTAAACTCTATATAAGGATTGTATCCTTTTACTCTCTATGGAACACAAATACCTTTAAACTCTCCAACATCATCTTCAACATAATGGCCCAACCATTCATTAATCCTACCGAGTTCACGATTGAAGAAGATTTATCTTTATGTAGGTTCTATGTGCAATTCTATCCAAGACGAGGAGAAGAACGCAGGCAAGGAGGCATAATGAGTATGAGTTATTTGGGGAAAATTCACGAAAAATTCTGCGCCGACACCGGTAACCTAAACAACCGTCACTCCGCTGATCTTTTCTGCCGAGTTGGTTCAATAAACAGACACGTCAAAGAATTCGTCCATTTAACTTATCTTGTGAATCAATATCGATTGAGGGGTGAAACCAATGATGAGGTTATAGAACGATTTCTAGGGGAATGGCGGAGATGGAAAAGATCAAGCTTCCGTTATGAAGCTCATTTTAGAATCCTTAGGGCGATGGAAAGATTTAATCCGTTTAGGACTCTTCCAACACGTCCAACGCTAATCACAATACCTTGTAATAGAATTGCGGGAGTTCAATGTAAAATTATGATGATGTGTTACATGTGTAGGTGATATTGTTGTGAATTTCAAAATATTTATGATAATCGGAAGTTTTAATTGTTGATCTAACTACCGATTATACTCCAACGGCTAGTTCGTTCAAAAGAAACTAGCCGTGCCTCAAAAAAACCACACACAATCGGTTGATAATACATATTGATAAACCTCCGATTATACTACTCTAATGAAACTGAGAACTCTGTTGACAAAACATCCTATAATCGGAAGTATATAACAATAAATATTTACCGATTACGCATGATCGGGTGCTTTGTTCAACCATTCCCTACCGATTGTGTGTAATAATTGTACGTAATTTCAGTACAGTCTTGTAAAAGTACGCATCAACGACCATATTTTCAAAAAAAAAGATACGTTGGGACTCTCATCTATATAAGGAGGGTAAACTCTTCTTATTTATGCACCAAACAACACATATATAGCATCGTGTATTCTACAAATAGATTTTCCATCGTCTACTCTTGTGAATTCATTCTATATCTCAACTTACAAGCATGGAAACGTTTGACGAGTTGAAGATTTGGTCATTGTGAAAACATGGTATCGTGAAACAAGACGTGAAGATGTCATAGCAGGAAGGTTAACACCCGAAGTCTTTTGGGCAAGGGTATATAGTCAATTTGTGCGAGAGTATGGAAATCCAAAGCAAAGATCACTCCAACAAGTTCATGATCGTTTCCGACTTGTCCAAAAAGGTAAATGATTACATAACGATACAAAAGAGGATGTTTAACACTATCCACTTAAGCTTGTCGATCCAACAATTTGTAAGTATGACGCTCGGTTATTCTTTTTAAATAACACCGGGTGTTTAATCTTTCTTACTAAAACGAAGTTGACATTATTTTATGTTTTCTTATGTAGGAGACACTCGCAAAAAGACAGTACTTAGTGGAAAAGGGTGAAGAATTCACTTATGATGGAAGTTATGAATTCCTGAAGTCCGTCGCAACAGTATAAATGTTGATTGATGGCTACAATAGGAAGTTATTATTTTATATTGTCTACCGATTCTGGGAAGATTTTCAGCTTTTTGTCAGACTTTGGTGATAATCGGAAGTTTATTCAATATATTGTCTACCGATTCTGGGAAGATTTTCAGCCTTTTTGTCAGACTTTGGTGACAATCAGAAGTTTATGCAATATGTTGTCTACCGATTCTGGGAAACATTTACAGTTTATTTTTTGTCAGAGTTTGGTGACAATCGGATGTTTATGTAATATGTAATCTACCGATTCTGGGAATTTTTTTTTCAGTTGTTTTGTCAGCCTTACAATCGGAAGATAAATTCAAAAAGTTAATAACCGATTATAATATTGATTGAGTCTGTTTACAAAAGCTTGTATAATCGGTTGATACATTAAAAATATAACTACCTATTATAGCTTTATACTTCACAGAATTTTCCACCAAATTCCAAAAAAAAAACATGTACAAATAGGGCTTTCCAAAATACATCTTTCAAATATAACGATCATTTATCTTCATCATCCGAGGGAACCAATTCCAGTAAGCCTTCCGGGAAATCCTCCTTCATGACGCGATCAAAATCCAACATGTTGGTCTCATATTGTTTCAACCAATCGTTACAATGATTCGTTGGGAAGTAATCACTCAAACCACCCAACGGAGGTAATGGGCAATCCATCTTTACTCTTAGACCGATAAAATGCATCTCATTCACAAATGCCATAACAATTCTTCTATCTTTAACAGATTCATCGCAAACCGTCTTTGTAGGTGTAAACATAAAAGAATGTCCATACCTAGGAGGAACAAAGAAATGTACCACGCAATTCAAAGCGTCCGCTAAGAGATATCCAAATTTAGCTTTTGGCTACCGAATATTATAGTTTTTGTCAAAGGTTGAATCCCTGGCCACTTATAATCGGTAGGATTATAAGTTTTATCATCTACCAATTATGGCAGATTTCAAAATTTCGCAAATAAGGATTTTAGCAAAAACTCATTTTAGGGCAACCAATAATCGGTAGGTTTTGGAACCAACTTGACGTTCGATTATTGCTACATCCAAATCACGGACCACATGGTTATGCCTGGTTCTGTACCCTCTAAACCTATGGATTTTGGCACAGGTTGGATTTGGGGCTTCGTATAATCGGGCGGTAAGAAGTAATAAACTCTACCGATTATGGTAGATTTCAAAATTCATCACATGAAGGATTTTAGAAAAAAAAAAAAAAAAAAACTAAATTTGGGGCAACTGTATAATCGGTAGGTTGTGGAACCTATTTGGCTTACGATTATGGCTACATCCAAATCACGAACCACATGGTTATGCCTGGCTCTGTACACTCGAAACCTATGGAATTCGGCAAGGGTTCGATCTGGGGCTCCTTATAATCGGTAGGTTGTGAAGTTGTTAACTCTACCGATTATGGTATATTTCAAATTCCCTTACATGAAGGATTTTAGAAAAAACTCATTTTGGGGCAACCCATAATCGGATGGTTTGGTAATATATTTAACTCCCGATTAACGTTGCATCCAAAAAACGAACCAAGTGGTTATGGCTAGCTGTGTACACTCAAAACCTATGAAATATGGCAAAGGTTGGATCTGGGGCTCGTTATAATCGGTGGGTTATAGAATTATATACCCTACCGATTATGGTAGATTTCAAAATTCATTAGGTGAAGGATTTTAGAAAAAACTCATTTTGGGGCAACTTATAATCGGCCGTTATGTAACCTATTAGGCTTCCGATTATGGCTACATCCACAACTCAAGCCAAGTGGTTATGGCTGGCTCTGCACCCCTCAAAACCTATGGAATTTGGCCAAGGCTGAATATGGGGCTCCTTATAATCGGTAGTCTTACAAGTCGGATAAGCTACCGATTATAAAAGGGATTATTAGCCGAAGTATCTACACTATAATCGGTAGTTATAGTTTCAATTTAACCTACCGATTCACATTTAACCTACCGATTCACATTTAACCTACCGATTATGGTGTTGGCTACCGATTATATAAGGGCATATTGGCCATTTCGAAAAATCTAAGATAAGGGGTAGCTTAGATTTACTTTTTTTGTCTTTTAGTGTCGCCCCTAATTCGTTTGGGGTCGCCCATAAAAATGCCAGGTTATTTATTTGTAATCTGAAATTCTTGGTCAATACTCTCCGATCTATAGACTCGTGAAGCATTATGGATATACGATAGTCAAATTAAGTTTGATTGTTTGGATATACTTAGTGCAGGCTCGCAAGATTCAAGTGCGGTACCCAATACATCACGCTCAATATCTCTAGAACTGCAAACATTTAAAGAATTCATTTTATTATTTCAAAGGATTCGACCATGACGAGGTTAATACACCATTTAGTCTATTCTTGAGACGAGGTTGTATATGGCTAGTTCTTGTCGTGCCATTCTCGTTTTCTTTTACTCCCTCCGTCCCTAATTAGATGAGCTACTTGGTTTTTAGTTTTGTCCACAAATAGATGAGCTATTTCACTAACCAAGGGGATATTTCTAAAACTACCCTTTTAATTGATTATTTTTTCTATAAGAAATATGTATAATTTGATAGTCATGTTTATATTCGTTGCGTATGTGTTTTAAAATGTTTTTCAACGGTATAAAGTTTATAAAAAACCGTGGTATAGTTTAAGAGATAAATTGTTTCTAAATTTACTAATTATTGCCCATAAGGGTATAATTGTAAAAAATACTTAAATATACTCTAATTTCCTCGTTGCCTTAAAATTTGTGCAAACTACAAGTAGCTCATCTAATTAGGGACGGAGGGAGTATTTTTTAATAGATAGGAAATGCGATTGCGTGAGGATAAAATGGGTGTTTGACGGCTAAATACACGCAAGTGGATCGTACATACGCAACTGAAGGACATTTTTTTGTAGAAATTAACATTCAGGAGGTAAGTAGGCTGTATTAACATTTTAGGGGGCAAGCTATATTACTAATTCGTTTAGGGGGAAAACTCAAAAACCCCTTAATATGTTGCTAATGCCTTATTAAGTTTTTCCATGATTATTTTTTGGGTTAATTTGCGTTACCTCCCTTGGCCAAGATCATAATTAGCGTTACCTCCCCTACAGAAATTAAATTAGTGAAACCTCCCCTCGTTACATTTTCCGTCCAAAGCTGGTTATCCTAGTCGTGCCATTTTGTACACGTGGACAGGGTTTTACACTTGGACTTTGACTTTCCCACGTGTAAAAACTGGTAGGGGAGGTGACACTAATTATGATCTTGGCCAGGGGAGGTATTCTGGGAAAGTCAAAGTCCAAGTGTAAAAACTGGTCCACGTGTACAAAACTGCTGACTAGGATAACCAGCTTTGGACGGAAAATGTAACGAGGGGAGATTTCACTAATTTAATTTCTGTAGGGGAGGTAACGCTAATTATGATCTTGGACAGGGGAGGTAACGCAAATTATCCCTTACTTTTGTTTAAAATATGTTATATAATACTTAAAAAACAACAAATATACTACCAAATAATCATGTATAAATAATCATATGCAAAAAGTAAACTCATACGCACCTTACACATGATGTCAAATTAAACAAACACACCTACGTACCTCTATAGCAGTATGAGCTATATATCATGCGTCAATTACGCCATAGCCGGTGCAATTTTAGATTTTTACTAATCTTAGACCTAGTTCATAAACCTCTCCCGCTCTCTTCCAAATCTCATTTCCTCCCTTTCTCCCTCTGGCACCTTTTCAGAAACTTATCCCTTGACTTGTGCATGTTTTTCAATCACATAAAGTTTTAGAGAAACAATTAAGGTTAATATATTTCTAAAAAATAAAAATCAAAATAAAAATCAAAAGTCAGTTTGGATATAAAATTTCAGAATGACTTCTAGAAGGAAAAAGAAGTTAACTTTTTGTGAAGTAAAAATGGTTTTGTTTTGACTTCGCTCCGGAGAATCTGAAGAATATATAACGCGTTTGTGAATTAGAAGTCAGAAGCTGAAGTTAGAAGCAAAATTATTTTGCTTGAAAAAAAGTTATTTTTTTTTACTTTTAGAAGTCGTTTTAAATTTTATATCCAAACTGACTTCTTGCTTTTTGATTTATAAAAGTTATTCCGAATTTATGTTTGCAAACAAATATGGTTAAGCCATAGGGCACCTACTTGCATTTACCATAAAATATGACCACACGCTGAGACCGTCTCTCTTTTGCTACTCGAGAAGAAAAGAGTCTTCCTCTAAAAATATCAATCTTGGTAAAGGGGCGACAAGAATCGGTAGAGGGGCGGCAAGTGTGATAGCAATGTCCCTCTTATTGGTTAGGGGGTGTCCTATAGGGGGTGTAGATTGACTAGATTACCCTTTTCACCTTAAATGGACTAATTTACCCTTACTTTTTTGATTAAAAAGACTGAATTATCCTTCCCCATTTTTAACCTAATTGAATCAGTAAATCAAAATTGTTTCTCTTTTCTTCTCCTCCTCTCCTCCATTAAAACTGATATTTCATTGTCCTCTTCGATTCATCGGCGATTTGAAAAATTTATAATACCCAGTTAGAGTTTAGTCTATTATTTTTGATTTAAGTTAGTTTTGCATCAAAAATTAGGGTTTTGGATCGAAATTGAAACTGGAATTTGTGTGTTGTATGTGAGTTACGGTTGGTAATAACCCAGATACCAACCGTACCTGTATTGGTTGAAGAACATACGGTTGCTAACAACCCAAATACGAACCGTACCTTAAAAAATTGAGAATTAGGTTTAGGTACGGTTGGAATGAAACCTTAGTTACCAACCGCACCTGGGTTCGGTTGGTAACTTAATGAAAGTTACCAACCGTATATCATCCTGAATGTTAAGAATTTTTGAAGTGATGATGTACGGTTGTAAACTATTGTTGACTTACCAACCGTAGTTTAGTTACGGTTGGTTTCGATTCCTTTTTTATGAACCGTAATTAGTTACGGTTCGTATCCAAGATTTTCTATCAACCGTAACTGGTATTACGATTGGGTTTTTCCCCAAATTGAACCAGTTACGGTTGGTAACTAGCTTATTTCCAACCGTATGATCTTCAGAAAAGTTTAAAAATTTGATCTTTTTACATACTTTAGATAATTTTGATCAACAAAAAGCTAATGGGAACTAATTTTGATCACCCACCTCTAATTTGCCACTTGAATCACTCATTTTGGTTGAGTGAATCAAAATCTAGGGTTTCACAAATATCACAAAAGTTTTTTTTTTCTTCTCTTCAATTTTTTTTTTCTTTCTCTAAACATCTGATTTTTGATTCTATAATAAGTGAAAATTAATTATCAAAATTAATCTTGATTATCTACACTAATCTTGATTATCATTACTAAACTTGATTATTAACAATAAGGGTTAATTAGTCATCCAGGATTTTATTGATAAGGGGCACTTGAATTTACTTCTAATGACCTTTTTTGTCTTATTAGGTTGTCGCCCCTCTACCGATTCCTACCGCCCCTTTACCAAGATTGAAAAATATACTGTATATTTTTTTTATCTCATTTCATTTCTGGGGTTTTGATTTGGAGAACACAAAATAGTCATCATCTTTTCAATCGCAGCACTAAATAATTCTGGCATCACATTCTTCTCCGGTTTGTCCAGTTGCAGATCGAGTTTGTAAAATCTTAATTTCACTCCTTAGGGTCAGGATTTAGGTTTTACTTGTTTTTATCCACTATTGTTTTTGTTATTTTTTGCCCTAAATCTTTTGGTAAAATCTGTAATGTAGGCACAAGGGGGAGGAACACAGCAGCTGGAGCACTTGACTAGTACGGAATATCATCCCACAACATTTACGGAGACATTCACTTTCAAAGTCTTTTCTAATGGTCATTCTAGCTTTAAGGTTTCCAATTTCAAATCTCTTCTTTGTGTTTATTTTGCTGTTTTATAGTAGTAAAATTGTTCAATTTTGTTCATAATGTGGATTTTTTTTTTTTGTTCATTTTTTTTTTTTTTTATTATGGACAGGCGATTCACACACTGATCAGCAAGGTCGCTTTAACAGGTATTAATGGAGGGGTGGGAAACCTCAGAGGTGAAGTTACTGCCAGACTCGGTGGTAATCTTCTTGGTCCAGGACTGGATTTTTGATGAAACATCTAGTTGCTGTTGGGAATGAGGGTATCCCACATCCCAACGCAGCTAATATTGAAGAGGCTCCCCATGGCGGGTAACTCGGTGAAGCTAAAAATGTGACTAAGTGAGGAATGTGAAGGTAGCTTTGATAAAGTCTTGTTAACTCCATGTCGCCCGTTGATCTCAACTCCAAAAAGATTTAGAGTTCCCTAAACCTCAATTGGCCAGAGTGTCCGTCAAAAAGATGATAAAAATCGCAATGGTAAAGTTTTGAATCTCTTTGTATTTTGTGTAGAGTAAATTCAACAGGAAAGCATGTGGATCACTCCAAGAACTTATGTTGTGGATGATCTGGCATTAGTTGCTAAAAGAGTTTCATATTACTCGTATTCTTTCAAACTGATTTATTCATAATTTCATTGATTCCCTTTTTGATGCAAATTAGCGCTGGACTCCACATTGCAATGCACGACTGTTTTCTTAATCTCTGTTCTGTACTACCAAGTTTCAGTTGCTTTTATAGTTAATCAGGCCAAAGGTCCGAAATTCAGTGTCATATAGTTATGAGGGCACACAAATATTCCCTTTAAGACGCAGGACCACATCAAGGAATCTTATATGCACATTTTCAGTGTGGGTACTCTGCTTCTAGTATGCACTCAGTAGTAATAGGGCAGTTTTTAGGCAAAAGACACACACCATATCTAAGCTGTTTATTTTCTTCAAACTATGTCATTATGGTGAAGATCATGCAACAATTTTCATGTTCACAGACCTAAGTGGCTTGCATTCTTGGTTTCTAGATATCCGGACATTTTAGAGTGGGTTCCACATTTTAATAAAGAAACAATGTTTCATGATAAAATTTATTTTAGGCTTGTAACCCTTTTATTTGTATGATTTATGGATACCATTCTAAACTGTGGGAATGTATGTGGGTACAGGATTAGTTGGGGTATGTTGACTGTCCCTTTTATTTGTATTATGGATACCATTCTGAATAGCAAGAACTTCTGCCGTACCTGCATTGGATGTCTGAGTCACTTCAGCGGTTGCGCTACAGGGGACAAGGGGTTCCTCCAAACCAATGGGATACATATTTGCCACTGTGTTCAATTGTGTTTTTTGGCGCGTATTCAAACTTGGACTGTTATACCTTTCTTCCAATGAGGTCTGGATCTCCACCAACAGGGGAAAAATACAAGAGAGACTAATTCACCGTCGATGCCATTGTGATTTTTCATCTCAACACAAAGGTTAGTATAATCCACCATCAAACTCGAGGTCCTCAATGGCATTGTAATTCACTCTTTGATACCGTGGAAATGTCAATTTAGTTTATTCTTGGGATAGGGGAAGACTAATGTTCGAATTAATAGGTAATTAATACACTTAACTTAATTTGTCTAGATTCTTCCAGTTTAATGCCTAATTCTATGTGAGGGATGTTTTTTATTAGGTAGGTATCATTATACATTGAAGGTTTTGGATAATGGGTGTTTCTGACTTCCGATATACATCTGTCACGTCTTATCAGATCGTACTTCACTCCATGAATTGTGATCGAGTATAATAAGCTTAGAGTTTTGAAACTAGTCTGGTTTGGATATTTCTCTATACCTTTAGTACAATGTTTGAGGAGTTTGTTTTGTTACTTACTGGTCTCGCTTACCTTAGCTTTACCTAGTATAAATGTAAGAAGTTTTGCCTTTTGTACATCTGTTTGTTCTTGAAAGCGAGAATGGTTTTAGAGATTGACCATGCAATTTAGAGTTGAAATTATGAGATCATTTGCCACGGATAAACTGATGGAGATTAACATGAACCATATTGTTTGATAGTCTATATTATTGAAGAGTAATCTGAACTTTATTGTTTGATAGTCTATATTATCGAACTAAATGAACTGTTGATTACATTCCAAATATTTGTGTGTGATTTTATTCTCTTCGTTTTAACACAAGAAAATGCATAATAATGTTCAAACTGTGCAGGTACATATATCTGACATGTCCGATGGTGTTAATAATATGTTGTCACTATTTCTTTTGCAGTTACAAATATCTGACATGTTCGATGGTGTAAAAATGTTGAAAATTTATTTGCATATATCTTATTCTGTGTAGTTCTGCTATCCTTTTCTTCGAGTCATAGGTTGTTCAATAGGAATGATCACTGCACAGCACATAATGTAGCTACCTTATCAATATAATACTGTTATATCTACCTAGTGATGCAGAAAAACGAAGAAAAAACTGAGTGCATTCTTATCATTTAACTTCCCTTTATTAGTTTCAACTTTCAGCATTTCCATATAATCACACAGTCTTTTTACGAAAAGAATCAAATATCTTTCTAAATTGATTTTCAGTTCTAGATTATATTAGTATCTTTTCATGGTTTTTCACATTCAGTTGCATTTCGTATTGATGGTTATTGTATCTTAACAGGATTAAAAATTTAGCGGAGTTTCTCATGGACGGGGATTGCAAAGGTTACCTAAAGAAGTCTGTGAAGGAGTTGGGGAAGGAATCCACTTCTAGAGCGCTAGAAGACTGCAAGACGCTAGCTAGAATCTACTCGAATCAGTTATTTCAGTATCTACAAGGAAAAACAAGATCCTTCTTTCTATTTCAACTGCGAGCTGTTGAGGTAATTGCTAAATTACCGGACATGCATAAGTTTATACTTTATTCTGCAAGCATTGCAATCTTGATCTCCACTGAATTTTCTCAATGTTATGTATATAAGAATTGTATTTTAATTAGTCCTCACAAAATCATCCACATACAGGTTTTGTTAGGAAACTTTATAGAATCCTCTTGTTTAGGGTGAAAGTTTTGCATTCTTGTGTCTGTGTTTGTTGTCTAATAGTTAAGTGCTTAATCCTACCTGCCACGTACATGTGGGGTTCAGCATATCAGTCTTATGCAGTCCCCATTAAATTCAAGGGTACCATATTTTCGAAGCTTATGTTTCTGTCATTTTGTCATACCGTTGGCGGTGATTATCTTTATCTCTTCCACACCTTCAATGTGTTTTCTATGGTTCTTACTTTTCTCATTCACCTTTGTGTTTCTTTGCACCTGTACTGTCAGAATTTTCCTTGTCAGGCAAGTATCCTTAATTAGCATTCAGTTTTATATGTAGCAAATAACATACAATGATGCAAACTTCACATTCATTGCAGTTGTCTATGCCTCTATACTAACAATTTCTTAATAGTTAGTACCTATAGGGAGTTGCATGCTCTCTAAAGATGAATTTGAAAGATTGTATTGGAACTGTTGAACATCTACTTTTTGAATGCTTTCTTGCTAGTTCTGTTTGGATGCCGCCACCTAATCCAAAAATTAATAGCAAACAACCATTTTGTTCTTTTACTGAACATTTTATCTTTTGGTCTGACAGCGTGTGATTGGACTATAGTGGCAGCTACTAATTGCTGATTCTGAAAGAAACATGTGATTGGATCTTTAATTAGGGAGAAACTGAAAGGTAGTGTTTCCAAATTAGTCTTGAGATTTTAGATTACTGGAAGGAATCATAGTGATAGCAATGAGAGGAGGGAGCATTGTTTGGGATCGAGTCAGTGACAATATAAAGACCAAGCCTAATGGAGTGCTTGTGGCTTTCCTTCCACTGTCAGTTTAAATGTATCAATGTAGATTAAAAAAATCTAATTTCAAATCCCAGTTCAGAAAATTCAGGGCCTCAACATCCTCTAGGGCTCTCAGTGTCAACAATTAGTGTCATGTACGCTTGGAATTTCTGAACTGATTTTGATCTGTTGTTGATACGCAAATTGGTGGTATAGGTCACAAGAAGTTCCGAATAGGTCAGTTAAGTAGTCTACAGGAACAGGAAACCATTGACGCTATAGTTAAAGCAAGGTAACCATTTGGCTGAGAATATCATAATATTTTCTTCTATTTACATTATCGTTTATAAACTTCTTCTGATTTAAGCTAATGTCCTCCACATGTGTAGTCAATTGTTTTAGTTTGTGTTGGTGATGGAGCCTGGTAAGTGATGCCTGAATTTGATAATAGTATACTATTTCCTGTATAACATTCAAAAAAATTCAGGCATGTAAATTGAAATTGAAGTAGCACTTTTATGATTTCAATTGCCAACCCCTTGTGAATCCTTCCTTCGAAATTGATGCTTCCTGTTCATTCACTTTCTTGTGTTTGCCCTCGCAGTTTGTGAATTTAACAGAAATCTTGAGCCAAGATATCTCTAGCTATAGAGAAAATGCACTCAGAAATTGCTCTAGCAGCTTTAAGGGAAATATCTTCAGGGTTTGGGGGAGGAGAAGCAGGTTTTGTGAGACTCCTTCGGGATTTGGTCTTTTCTCTGTGAAGCTGGTTCGTGCTGTCAAGGAAGTTTTCAGTTTACAGTCGGTGTTTTCTGTAGGGGAAACAGGTCTTGTGAGACCCCCTCTACTCACAACAGGACTGATGCCGTTGGATTCCTTTGCTTCCTTGCTTTTCAACTGAAATGTTATTCTGTATACTGGAAGTGGAGAGACTTTGTCATACAGTAAAATGCAGGAGAATCCCTCAATCTCAATGCGGTTATGAATTTTCCTCTCATAACAGAAGCTACTATAATTCAGTCTGGAACTCCTCGATGCCCTCAATCTCAATGTAATGTCTCAATGTGTAATTTATTCACTTGAGAACCCAGTGATACTAGCAATTGACAATAATAAATGTTGTTGAATCAAATACACTTTCAAGTTAATGTTGTTTCCATCAAACCGTACCGGTTCAATACATGTGTAAACTCCGGCTCACCAATAATCCTAGTCAATTATAACCCCGTAATCACATGACATAAGCAAGCCATTATAATGCCCAGTGAGCACATTTTCCATCTACGGCTCACCAATAATCCTAGTCAATTATAACCCCATAATCACATGACATACGCAAGCCATTATAATGCCCAGTGAGCACATTTTCCATCTAAATGCTAAAAATGCATCCTAAGCAAGCCATTTCATGACATAATTAACAAATATGAAGTTATTGACAAAAAAAATAAGTTCCGACCTACCGGATTCGAACCAGTGACAAGTTATTGACAAAAAAAAAAAGTTCCGACCTACCTGATTTGAACCAGTGACCTAAGGATTATCTGCTACAAGTCTACAACTACAGTCCTCCGCTCTACCAACTGAGCTAAGGTCGGTTCTGCTCATGTTCTCAGAAACAATGTTTAAGAACATTATGTAATTGCTCAAATTACTTATTCTGGTTCAACATAAAAGAAACTACGTATATCAGCAATTACGTACCGTATAAACAAATGAGAACATTATTTATATACTCCTATTATGCGACTCATTGAAATATACCCTTATTAACTTAAATTATACTCCTAAACTTAATACATTACTAAAATACTCTTTTTGGTACGGTGTATACCCAAAGTAACAAAACCACTACTATTAACCACCATTCACAAAAAAGAAAAACCATTATCTCTACAGCCCACCACCACCAACCACCACCTTTTGTTTTTTGGGGTTTTCAACGCCGCTGGATGGAACAACCACCGCGGCAACCACCACTAAACTTACCAACACATTACCACCACCCTACCAACAAACCACCATTCCACCCACCACCAACCACCACCACCACCACCGCCACCAACCACCACCACCGCATCCAACCACCACCGTGACCAACAACCACCACCACTGTCCACAACCGCCGCCACCCACCACCACTTTCTTCCACCACCACCGCCGTCGACCACCACTTTCCTCCACCACTGCTGAAAACCACCACACTGCCGACCACCACCACCATTGTCGACCACCACCACCACCAATTTCCTCATGTCCATCACCGGGGTCGTAATCGCCACCACCACCATGTGGAGTCAACTTGCTGAAGTTGTCTTCAATTATGAGGCAACTAGCCCAAGTTGTTTCGAAACTGAAGGCAACTAACACAAGTTGTCTCCGATAGAACGGAGACAACTAACTCAAGTTGTCTCTGAATCTAAGGCAACTAGTTCAAGTTGTCTTCAAAAGTGAAAGCATCTAGTTCAAGTTGTCTCCAAATATGGAGGCAACTAGCCCAAAGTTGTCTTCAAAAATGAAAACAACTAGCCCAAGTTGTCTCCAAATATGGAGGCAACTAGCCCACGTTGTCTCCAAAAATTCACAAATGAGTGAACCTAGTGTGAGTCGAACACACATCTACTAACATATAGTCAGTTGTGCTACCATTGCACCACAGATTCATGCATAACACAATATAAAAAACTGCAACTGCACCAGTACCATCACCTCACACTTCATAACTCTACCACAGTCATAACATGCAGCTCCATGCCTTCCACTTATGCCATCTCCAACTGCAACAGTGCCAGTATATCCTCAAGCATAACTGCTAAAGACAAATCCATCTCTACGTGTCTTTCCACAGTATAAACCACTTCAAGTGCAGCAGCTTCTGCAAATGACTTCGATCCTTCGCAACCACCATCACTGCAATCCTGCAGCTTTTCTTATTCCTCCAATTCCATCTCAGACTCATGGTTGGAAAAACATAGCTTCATTATCTCCTTGTTGTAGCTTCAAAACAAACATTTCCAATTGCAATCAAACCACCAGACCCATTTGTACCTTCTTTGATAGGAAATTCCTCCTTTGCATAAGTAGATGCTAAGATCCATCCAAACATAGTAATTGATGTGGTCTCCAAACAAAAGGCCGAGACTAGTGAAAACATACAAAATGAGTTCACTTTCGAAGTCGTCAGAAGGTACTAACATTACTAGAGAAGACATTGATGCCGCAACCAAACAGGCTACCGTCATTCCCGAACTAGTTGTCCTCTCCATCACCTAATGATAAGTAGTCCAGTTTAGTCTTATTAGGTCGACACAATACAGTAATATTATGCATATAATGATGAGGTTGGAAGTTAGATTAATGTAATTTAGATTACAAAAACATGACTTATTAGGTTGATGCAAAACAACCAACTGTAATAGCAGCCCAAGAGCACCATTATTATCAGTTTATCACCATCGATATCCAGATCTCAGAGTCCAAAACCACAAATCAGTAGATGTGTGTTCAAACCATAACAAACATTTCCAATTGCAATCAAACCACCAGACCCATTTTTACCTTCTTTGATAGAAACACCAATACCATTCAGTCAACAATCTTAGTCACTGATCACCATTCAGTCAACAATCTCAATCAGTGATCACCATTTGTACCTTCTTTGGTGTGACATATAGTCAAGTGCAACACACATCCACCACCGGTGCCGCAACATCCACCACCAACAACACCTGTCGCCACCACCATGACATCAAGAATGTACATAAAAAATCAAAATATCTAGAACATGAAACTAATATACCATATAATGCACAAATTACAGTATAGAAAACACTTCCATATTGTAAAGCAACCATTTTGCATCAAAAATTAATATTATAGAAATTTGATATATATCCTCCACCACCGCCGCCAGCACCACCATTATCATCACCAATACAGCTTCAACAGCAACACCCATTTTCTAAGAATCATGAGATTCAACTCAGAAACATCACCATAACATCGATCTCTTCTATCAATTTCTGAATCAACAATCTCGATCTCAATTAAATTGAAAATTTATTTAAAAAAAATTATTGAATCAACACAAATCAAACTTTCAGAAAACTCTGCAACCAAAATTGAAAATCATACATTCCAAATTGATCTCTCTGAAATCTGAATATGCAACTCGAATCGATCTAGTTCAAATCGAAAACATAAAAAAGAACAACTATGAATCGGCAACTTGAAATCGAAACCTAAATCAATTGAAATAGAACACAAATCATGATAGATCTGCTGATATTAGTAGCGAACGTGACAGAGGTGGTGGTGTTAGTTGTGGTGCGGTGATAAAAATTGTGACGGTGGTGGGAGCGATGGAGATAACGGTGGTGGGAGGGATGGGATTTCTTATCTGTTATTAGAAGTGAAGAAGTACGAAAGTGAAAGAGGAAGGAGAAATATGGAATTATCAGTATTATGTTTTTAAAGCAGATATCAATTATGCCATCATGGGGTACACACATAAATGGGTAATATTATTTGTGGAGGATCCATGGATAGTAGGGGTGTTTATAACATTCTCACTAAGGAAATTATAGACTACATAATGGTTCTCAAAAAGAATATGTGTTGCTTAGTAAGTATTGAATAATTTGTACCACATTCTCACCGAGAGAGGATTTGAGAGGCTGGGTGGGGCCCACTTTTTCCCCACCCTATCCCAATGCACCGAACACTTCCCTGGGTCCGTGCGATCTCCTCTGTGCATTCACGGTGCAAATTCTTCGGAGGGTCTAGCAAGACTGATATTCAATATGCAACTACAATGTGGTTTCTGCCTATGAAAAATATGATGGTGTCATGTAATGGAAGGCTCAAGGAAATGGAACTGATTGTCATAGGATCATGTTAGGTTATACAATACTCCAGAAAACAACAAAAAATGCTAGTGTCGATGCAGGTCAATGGCTTTTCCTATGAATAGTGATCATGCATACACAGATGATGGTGGTAAGTCTCTACAGTTTCTTTGGGGAGTCAGAAGGGTCCATCTTCTATTGTGGCCAAATCAAACAGCCAAGTGATTACAGGCTTTTCTCAGTTTGTGGATTTTTTTATCAAGTTGACTAGCAAGAATGTCGAACTCAAGGGTTATAGGTCATTTGAGATAGAGACCCTCTAAATAAATTCCGGTGAATCGAAATGTTATCATCATTGTTGCCAGTTGTTGTTGTCTTGCGTACAACATTGCAACTATAACACATGTAATTTTACATGGTCCTATTCCTAAAATCAAAGAATAGAAAAACAAGTTACCACCAATTTTAATCACACCCTTTTTATGGGTAAAAACTGATTCTGCTGTTTTTGGTAATTTGGGGTATATTGATGAGAAACGAGTCTAAACCCTAAACAAATGCACTGCACGGGAGTGCTTGTAGGTTCGAGAAATCAATATGTAAGACTCTGGCCTAAACCAAGAAATGGTCATTCCAGATTCAATTCGGTAACAAGGTGAAGGAGATGGGGTTGATCTTAAGGATGGAAGTGAAGAAGGTGTTGGATGTTTATGACTTGTATCAGAATGATGATCTGGCTTGCACAATGAAAGCTATCAGTTCTGGGTGTTTTACGGATCTCGATGACAACACTTGGTTTCTTACGTGTGTTGTTTTAAAAATAGGTGAAGGACCTATTTATACAAGTCATTGAGCGCAATCCTCATCTCGTAGGAAGTGGAGGAAGTGGAGTGACGGAGTAGTGGGGTCGTGTAGGTCGCCACACGATCACACCTTTGCCCACTTGCCTCATCATCGTTAACCGTCCATGCCTCCTGACACATTCTTGTAATTGGCGCGTTGCACGCCGCACGCTGTAAACCGCCAGACCAATACCCCAGTAAGTATCCACCAGTTTGTGACATGTTTGATGTCTCGAATGAGCGAGTCAATTCGTGGGACCCGCCGCAAGAAATAACATGTGGTGCTATTAGGTTAAATAACTAAGTTATTTATGGAATCGATATGAATGTAGCATCACATTTAAGCAGCTCAAACCAATCGATGTGTATGAAGCATCATTGTTTTAGAGCCTGATTGCATAAGTCGCGGATTGGCGTCTTAAAAGGAGACATGATCGACCATCTTTGGGTGATCGTTTGAGGACCTTACGATTAAGTCATCACTTGGCCGATCACTTCATATGGAAGAAGGATGGCCGATCTTCACAATGTTGCTTTGCTTGTTTTCTAAAAATAAATCTATACCATCCAACTAGGCTGGCGAAGTTGGATGGTTGTGATCATTTGCGGCAGTTTCATACCGCCGTTGACGCAACTTTAATGTGTAGGGAGCCGTGTGGCCCACCCCTCTTTGAGCGTGCGTTCCGAGGCATTGAGCCCTAGTTTGCATATTTCTGTCAATCACGCGTAAAGGTAGGCCCGCAGTGATCACGTTATCACCTTCAGGATCACTTGGATCTAGATCTCTGCCGCTCGTTTAGGCTGGCGAAGATGGAGGGTTGTGATCAATCTGCGATAGTTATGTACTGCCGTGACCTAAATTAGGGTTTTTGAACACAACGTGTCTGCTCAAATTTGTGCAAGCGGTCAAGCACCCTATAGGCTTGCCATAGGCAAGTCGATCATCAAAGGGGAAAGTGGGGCCGCCAATGATCATGTTGACATCTTCTTGGGCCGCTTAAGATTAAATCTAATCCAATCAAATCAGTTGGATAAGATGGGTGGTTGAGATCGATTTGCGGCAGTAATGTGTTGCCGCAAAACGATTTTAGGTTTTTCTGAAAACAACGCAAACACTTAAGTTTGGGCCGGCGATTTGGAGTGTTTTGGACTTGCTATGGGAAAGTCGATCGGTCATATGTGGAGTTGGATCGATGGTGAACGCGTTGGCATCTCCTTGATCGTTTGAAACACGATCTAAGCCGTCCAACTAGGCTGGCAAAGTTGGAAGGATACGATTAATTAGCGGCAGTTGTGTAACGCTGCTTATTCAATTTAGGGTTTAAAAGGATGCGTGATCACCCTCCTTGGGGATGGCGTTTTAACGTGCTTTGGTCCCGCTGGAGACAGGTCGATCGACCCGGGAAGAGCTTGGGTCGATGGTGAACACATCGTCATCTCTTTGATTGCTCAGAACGCGATCCAAGCCGTCCAACTAGGCCGACTAAGTTGGAAGAACGTGATGCATTTTGAGACCATTTTTTCCAGTCTCAATTCGTTTGAGTTATGTTATGCAGCGTGAACGCCCATGTTTGGGTCGATGTTGAAGCGTTTGAGAACGAGCTACATATAGCTCGATCAACTAGGGCATTAGTGGGCCCGTCGGTGGTCATTAAGGTGATTTCCTAGTTCTGCTAGGAGTAATCCAAGCTTGTTAAATTGCGCGGCTAAGTCGTTTGGCCGTGATCATTTTTGAGACCGGCATTAACAGTCTAGATTTTCTTTAAGAGTAAATATGTGTTCAATCATGCTAACTTTAATTAAAAAGTGTGTGAACGCATTGATCTCTTTGTCAGAGAGATGTAGCATGTATGAGTATTTTTGTGCAGATCTCATTACTAGCACTTCGGGAGATTCATGCTACTCTGCTAAGAATGAGCATTAATCGTCATGTCATGTCGATCATTGAGTTGGCTGAGAACATTGCACGGAAAAATATCAAGCGAGTTATGCATTAGTTAATAATGCCGGCATAAAATAGAATTCACTGAATACTGGGATTGCTACTATGCGCACCATTCTGGGCGAATTTCATATATGTACTGAGTTGTTCAATACATGTGTAAGTAAAGACGTTTGAACACTCGTCACTTTCATATATGTACTGAGTTGTTCATAACTAAGCAAGAGATTAATAGTTTCATCTAAAACCTAACTATGAGATTAGAACATCATGGAGATAAAATCAAATATGAACTACTGCTTGGTGCACCGGCTAAGCCGGGCATGAGTTTTACAACACAAATCCATCTCTATTTATACACAAATTTTACTTAATTCTACACCAATTCGATAACTAAGAGGGATCCGCTCACCCAAAACGCGTTTCTCTGACAGTTTACATCTTCAATTCATCTCTGCAAGCCTACTATTCCATCTGTTTGAAGATAAACCTAACTTTATCTCTCTTAATTCTAGCTTCTAGGGTTACTGTTTTTGATAATAAATAAGATAAGGTTGAGAGAGATAGATATTAGAGGTGTAGTTGATGTTAATTATGGTGGTTGTTCTCAGAGAGGTGGGGCAGAAGTGATTAATCGAGAGATGAATGTGCTAGTTCTGTAGAGAGAAAGAAGAAATGAAGAAGATGTTCTTTCTGGTCGATTAGGTAAAGGGATAAAGGGTGTTACAGCGTTGGGCGGCTACTTCAGATATTGATGTCCCGAAGGATGAGCTGTTGGATTTTGGAATGGTGTAGCAGATTTGATACACCGGGTCTAGATATGGATTTGGATTTGGGTTCTCTACTAAGCCCACCGTTGGCGTAGGTATTGCAAGCGGCTTGCGGAACGCGTGCAAGAGGATTGCCAATGGTTCGCAAACGGATTGCAGCTGCTCTTTGCGTGATGTGTTGTCTGTCTTCCGTAGCCATTAGTCACCGTTTCTTTGATCTTTTGGCTTCTTGATTCATCCAAGATTTATTTACTACCTAAAAACACAAAATTAATTAGCACAAGTATTTATTCTTGAAAATAATGAAAATACAGAATTTGGGATAATATATGATTTTAAAGCGCAAAAGATGAGTTAAATGCCAATAAAAATGTGTAGAAATATGCACTATTTGGCACTCATCAAATACCCCCAAACCTGAATTTTACTTGTCCTCAAGTGAAACAGAAATTAGTAAATCCTAACTATACCACTGTTGTTGGTCTCCGAATGCATTTAGCGTATGCACTAAGCCTTTAAACCCCTAGGTGTCCCTAGTGGACGAGTTGTAGTCTCGTGAGCGTTTACCAGAGGTGTACCCACAAAACCTTCTCCAACTTCAGAGCGTATCAAAGTCCTAAGCATCCAAGGAGCTATAATACATAGAGTTTCTGCATGCTAGTAATAAGAAGTTAGAAATATCAAAGAACGCATTTTCATCCTTAAGAGTTGAGCGAGAAATAACCACACCATATTAAAGAATTCGGGTTCGAGAGTGATCACAGGCCTCGACTTCTGCCTTACCAATAGGGTTTTATGATAATTGCACTCAAAAAGACCGCTTTTTTAGTCTCTCATGTGTCCAGACATGAATATAGAGAGAAATGCACACGTTGAATGGTGGGAAGGAAAACCTTCCGAAATAATTTCTGGAGACTCCAAATAATTGTGGACAAAAAGAATTTTTTTCTGATGATCTCTAAGAAAGGAAATCAATCATTGGCAAGGATGAGAGTACTCACTTACCTTCACATCCGATCGAAAATCAACACCACTCTCACAGCATCCACAGAAACGTCTTCAATCTTTGGTCTTCGGTCTTCAACTGTTGATGATGAACTTCTTGAACTTCTTAGTTCCTTGACAATTTCTAATTCTTTTCTTAAATTTCCTTATTGCTTGGAATTTCTTTTATTTTTCACGTCTAATGGCTCCGGTTTCTCCCTTCAGCGATTTTTCTGGCGATTAAAAAACCAGAAAAATTCTCCAGAAGCTACCGAGTTTTTTTCTTTGCTTTGATTTCCTTTGTTTTTCCTTTTCACCATAGATTTTATTTTTTTCCCGACACCCCTTTTTGTCCCCGTTCGTTTTCTTTTTAGGGTTCCTATTTTCGTTTAAAGGTTTTTCTTCATTACAATGTCGAGAAGCACCAGGTCTTCTTTGGCTCGGTCTCAGTCTGCTTCTGTTATCGCGCCCCTAGAATCTAACGTCCTATTGTCTTCTTCCTTTGGAGCTGGTAACGATGGTTTTTGCCATTGTCCCTTGAAGGGATTTCATGGTTGTGGTGATGGCATTAATAGGAAGGGATATGTTAAGGGATATTTTATCCAACATTTGCAGAACAAACACTTCTCTAAGGACGATAACAAGGCGTTTTGCAGAGACATCATTGCTTCGAATTCCAGTGTTTACCAAGCCTGGGATATTGTTCTTCGCCAGATTCGTATGTGGCTTTGCTGCAAATGCTTGCACTTACATGCTTTGAAGTCGGCCTGCAAAGGTAAAGGTGGGTTATTGCATAGGGATGTTATTTCTGGACCTGCAGATCGATGATACCGCATCTGTTATACACGGCTTGCCTTCACGTTTAGACTTGCCTGCCACGACTGTTGCTGATGTACCTTCACTAGTTTCCCCTGCAGCTCATGGGATCATTGTAGGTGAGTCTGATTTTTTCCTTGAGCTGTTGCACTTGGTTTTTCAGAAACAGGTTACTACCGTTTCCTGCATTCCTCACCAGTGCAAGCTTGCTTTCTCAAGATCCATTAAGCTTTGTCTTGACAGAGTTATGGCCAGCCCAGATAACATTTAGGCATGGGTTAGACTTCTTTTGCTTTCATCTATCACACTGCAGGTCTATAGATTAAAGTGTTATGCGGAAGAGTGAAAAAGTGGGGGTCTAACAACCACACCCAATATTTCGCTTAGCAATCTGTATGGACAAACTCCAATATACTTTCTAGATAATCAACTAGACAGTCAGACTCAATCTAAATAAAACGTATATCAACGAGTTTATATCTAAATCTCTCAATTTGATCTTTACTCAAGAAAATAGAAATTTGTGAGTCTTTATCAAAGGGAGATAACTTTCATGGTACCAAAGACCAATATCCAAGTGTCAATCAATTTAAATCAACAACCAAAAGGTTGGATATTCTAATTAATTGAACAAAGCACAATCTGTGATATTTCAATTATATAAACAAATATAATGCGGAATAGAAATAATACAGACACCAGAATTTTGTTAAAGAGGAAACCGCAAATCCAGAAAAACCCCGGGACCTAGTCCAGATTGAACACACACTGTATTAAGCCGCTACAAACTCTAGCCTACTCCAAATTAACTTCATGCTGACCGTAGTTGAACCCCAATCAATCTCACAATCGATACAAGGTACGATTATGCTCCTACGCCTCGATCCCATCGGATGCTACATCACTACACCATTTCCAGATTTTGTCACGAGGCTATACACATTCGATTGAATCAGAACGGTTATAAGCGTACTAAATAAGCCGTTATTAATAATTGTGATTGTGATTTGTAACGGTTTTATCTGTGACAATAGCCGATACAGTCACATATAAAAAGCGTTACAATAATTAATAGCCACAGTTGATCTAATTTTACGATTGCGACACGTGGCTCTTTTGTCACATTTATCTTAACAGTTTTAACTGTTACTCTATATTTACCACGATTTGGGCGCCCAACACGTGTCACTTTTGTCACGATTCTGACAACACCTTTTTTGCAACAATTTTTTTGATAACACGTGTCATCCTTTTAAGTGCTTACTCTTAAACGATGACACGTTGTTTTTATAATTACATTTGTTGTCACGATTAAAAGCTGTGACAATTTTAAATTCTGATTAAAAAAATGGATAGCCCGAACCATTTTCATGGACCTCGGGCTTCAGTTTGTTTACGAGACCGCAATCATGAACCCGCACTTGCAGTTTATGTCTAAAGCACAAATAAACCCGCAACTATCCATATTACCAACCATACATTCATTGAGAAACACACATACAAAGGAAAACTTTTATTCATTATGAAATCTACCCAAGAACAATTCAATCTTATTCAAGTACTCTCGGATAAAAAAGATCCTCCCCATCTACTTTGATGATAATGGCTTCATCAGAAACCAATTTATCAAAGTATACATACCATCATCAAGCTTTTAATTTATCCAAACTATAACTGTCGTAGTATATTCTCCCCTAAACAGATTTTCGGATCGGTGGTGAGCAATTCACCCCTTCTATGGGCAAAGGTGGCTCCCAAATTTGTCTAAGCTTCCCCATCCCCCTGAACCAAATCATGCCTTTAAAAAATTAAAATTTAAAAAAAATAGTAAAACAAAATATTGAACAAAGTCATTACCCGTATATCATGAATTTTGAAGTCTTCAAAGCTGTGAGAACAAAGTTAGTATGTCACAGAATTTCGAAGTTGAGAAAAAATAGATTGAGTGACCAAGTAACACAAAATCCAGAATGGTGAAGAGTTTCTAGGATAAATGAGTATCAATAATGCTTACAATGAGGGTCGGAGTCCTCCTAGTGCGGTATAGAGAGAAAGTTCTCCAACATGTATTATCACTTCCTACAATCAATCAGACACCGTCAGCAATGGATACAGAACAGAAAAGCCATAAGCAACAAGTATTAGAGACGCGTCACTGACAAATGTCCTAACCATGTATGGCATGAAAGTTGAGAAGCAAAACGAAAGCATGTAATCTCATACCGCTACATCACGGATCGAAGACATTAGGAATTGGGTTTTTACACAACTATGCAAAAAAATCAGAATATACAAGAAAAAATCAATTAAGTTCATTCTTAGCCAATTATATATCATCCATAGTGGGATAATGGATGACCATATACATTGGCTCATCCTAAGTAGGATATTCATATGACCATATACATTCAACTACTTGTTGGAAATCCGGCAAAAATAAATACGCATCAACATTTTATACCAAGTAAGTCGTCTAGCTACTCAAATCTCCTATGTCTGTTAAGTTTTAAAACTAACAAATAAAAAGAAAATTCCTAAAATCGAAATCCGCTAGAAAACAAAACCAAAAGGAGTGAATCGAAACCCCGTGAGGGGTTATACCAAAATAATCCGCTAAAAGGGAAATCAATCATTATGAAATTTGAGCTAATAAAGTTGAGTATGTCCAAATTCATAAATTTGATTGAATGGTGATTGCTCCACTTTGGATGAGATGAATTTTAACTTTCTAAAAATAAAAAGGAAGACAGAGGAACAAATAAGAGAAATGTATAAGCCATTATTGTACCAACCAAACAACAAGATAAGTTCAAACATAAGAAAAATCAAAGCCAAAACTGTACTCAAAAACCATAAATCTATGACAGATCGTAAGAGCATTGTGATCAACAGTGAACTTCACAGGAGATTAACAAAATAAGGATTCCTCAAGAGCAAATGGGGGATTAAAAGTTCCAATTACCTATGATTTATAAAGCTAGCAAGCAAACTAGCATTAAATCTTAGAAAACCTCTAGATTTTATGCCAAGTACACATCTTTGATTGACTAATAATTTCTATCGCTTAAAAACCTAAGCATCCTAACACTACGGCTATAAATCGGACATACTAGGGTTATAAATCACATCCCTCTTAGATGTTATAAACCCTATTAGCGAAAACAAAGAGAAACATTATGAGAGAAAACATATCTAAAACCGATCTACTCTTAAAATAACCAAATCTCATCATTTACCGAAGGTACAATTCGTTATTTCCATAAATGAAATAACATAATTTTTCATAAGGATAAGCACAACACTAAGAAGTAGACCATTAAAACAAAAACTTAAAAAAAGC
The DNA here is from genome assembly GCA_023531295.1 of Papaver armeniacum. Classification (NCBI taxonomy): domain Eukaryota; kingdom Viridiplantae; phylum Streptophyta; class Magnoliopsida; order Ranunculales; family Papaveraceae; genus Papaver; species Papaver armeniacum. Next base: position 25,795 of record JAJJWW010009979.1, read on the forward strand.
CTTCGGAAATCAACAAAACAGAACATAAAAAACTACACAAGTAGTAAGGGTAAAACTCTCCTTAAAGAGGGAATACTCGCATCCAAAATATGCAAAAGTTGATCAACGAGATGAAGGTGGTTTGAGAAGGTTTTTCCCATATTCCATAAGCTGACTCTTTAGTAGTTTGTCGGCAGCTAGCCTAAGTACTACTCAAATGTGAAGTCATGCATGTGCTTCCTCATAAGAAGCATAAGTGTGAAACGGAAAAATTGCGAATCTTCATTGTAGAGATAGATAGTGTTCGTAATGAGTAGGAGGTTATTTATCCATTCATATAATTTAGTCGGATACAATACTTTCATCATCACAACACTTCAATCTCAATTCATAAGAAGATTCTTTGAAATAAATCAAAAAAGGGAAAGAAAAAAACAGTAAAAAGTAAATTGATTAATAAAAAATAATACCCGAACTTCTTAGGCCAAATTATGAGGTCAACACCCACATAAGTTCGAAAGATTAGGCTCTTCCATACACGTAAATACAAGACTAAAGAAATCCAAGTTTCCAACTAACAAAATATATCAATGGGATAGCACAAAACAAGTCTCGGTATTACTACTAAAATGCAAGCAAACTATCAATGATTCTTATGAACAGGAGGAATCCTTCATACTAATAATTTTTTCAGCAACACAACATAAAAATTCATAGAGTCATATACTAGCCGAGTAACCTTTAAGTCTCCAACAATCCACAATGTGAACAAACAACACCTCTAAGTGATAAAACTACGAATATAAAGAAAATAAAAATCAATTGATAGTAAATATGAAAACAGGAACCAACTTACTTCCGCAAATCATCTTATCTTGATTGTATTTCCTAGCCAAAGCCATCAAAGAAGTCTCAATAATACCTCCACGAAGCCTCAAAACCAAATGAAGTGTAGATTCTCAACGGAATCAGTAAGATACACCGCAATGCGGAATATAAATACTTCTCAGGTCTCACAATCTTGTACAATCATAATATCAAGAAAGCAACAATCTAGGATACGTACTTATCATATTAACTTTATCCATCTATTTTCTTTGAACGAAAGGTGACTATTCTACCATACGGAAGGTTATATAAGACAATGAAGCATCATTCACTAGAGCCGTTAGCCATCAATCGCACTACCATTACTAAACTACACCAAGTATCTTGTGAAAAACATAAGAACATATTTAGTGTCTCAGGTGAATCCAATACTTAAAAAATCTTTTTAGAATGGAAAATTACTTCATTAAAAGAAAACTACAGATCGAAGTAAGAATGATGGCTAACTGAGACTCATGTTAAGATCTAAACCTCTTACATACCCTATTAAAAACACTCGAACATCATGCCATTGCAAGAGTCCCCTATTTGATCAATACAAAGAGAACTTTAAAAAAAAGGTTGGCCGATGTATTTGTCCTTGTAAAAATCCTTGTAAAAGTAGCTCCCAAGTCAAACAATATGAAGAAAATCGATTTTATAGAATGAAGTAACAGGAAAAGTATCAAACTACGTAGTTCAAATCGATAACAACAAGTTAACTTCTACATAAAACAACAAATAATCTTAGGTCTTGACCAAAATAACACTTGAAAGAAAAAAACTTCAACTCAAGAACGAATGTCACAGGTTGAAAGCTTACATGAATGTGAACTTGTACATATATGCAATACTTTCCTCTACTAGTAACATGGGTTACGAGAGATTAAGACTAAATCATTTAACCAAAAAGTACTAATTTTTCATACATCTTACCGTACACTTCGACTTCAAGTATTGATCTCACCTTAAAAAACTTGGCTTCTATTTCATTGAGATGAAATATCAAAGGCACTACGTAATTGTGAAGAAAAAAGGAAAGAGCCATATCGACTTACGACTCTAGCGACTTCCTCATGGGTGGAGAATGCAACAAAACCAGAGCCCTTGCTCACTCCTCCATGATCAAGCATCTCCATTACCAACCCCAATACTACTACAAATCACCACCACCACCAACTTTAGTATCATACAACAACGAATCACAAGCACCACCATCTCCATCACCTATAAATGACAATCAAAAGCACCACCATCTCCATAACCTGGAAAGAATAATCAAATTAAAACTAAGAAGCCTTTGACGATCAAATATAACTTAATTTATAAATTATGAAAAACAGAACATATGCAGAGATATTCTAAATTATATACAGGATTTCTCCCGATCTTAAAAAAATTATAAACCCAATATCACATACAATTATGTTGAACAAAAAAACTTTCAAACCCATCAGCATACATAATCTAAGCAAAAATCCTAACATAATAAAAAAAATCTGGATCTAATTACTTCATTAACACAAGAGTAAAACCAATTGACTTCTAATAACTTCATCAACAAAAAATCTTATTACTTCTATAACTTGGTTAACAAAAAAAAAATGAAAAAAAAGAGGGAGAAGTTATACCTGAGGATCTTCAACAAATGCAAGTGAGGATTTTCAATGTTCTTCTACTGATTGCTAGAACAAAAAAACAAATGATACTTAAAACCATATCCAGAAAATCAAACCCTAACTTAAAAATTGAAAAATAGAGAAAATAAATTGCGAATTTACCTGATAAGGTTTGTAGAAAATCAAACCAAACGTAAAGAATTTTCTATGAAATCAAAAGAAAACCCTAACAAAAATCCCAAATCAAAACTCTAATTTCAATCCAAATCTTAAAGAGAACTTGAGATCTTTGGTTCCAATAAAAATAGGGTATCTATTTCCAATGAAATTAGAGTATTGATTTACTGGTATATGGATTACGGTTTTCGTTTCTCCGATTTGAGGAGGGAGATGAAGAAGATGGAGAAAGAGAAGCGGTAAGGTTGGAGCATATGGGGGTTACGGCTTCCACATAGGTTTGTTGATTCCGAAACTCGACTTTGTTGATTCCTTAAAAACTCGACGTTTGGTTATGAAGTAGATCAAGAGTAATAACTCTACTTCGAGAATGTTAGGGTTTCGAATGAGAAAGAGAAGAAGATGGGTGAGGGAGGCTGAGAAGAATTTAGATTTAGGTTTCTCATTTTCATTTTCTCTCTCTTCAAACCATATATAGAAAACCCTTATTACTGTGCAAAAGAGCTGGATGACTAGTGTCTTTGACACCCATCTAATTGGTTCCAGAAGATCAAATGGTTATCTTCTTACCACATGTCACAAATGATTCATGGATGGCTCTCCTAGGTTTTTAAATTAGTTGGTGCAATTTATCACTTAGAGTATCTCCAACAAATGGGTGTTAAAAATCCTACGTGGAAATTTTTTAAGACCCTTATTTAAAATAATTTGTACATATAGTAAATGTAGGACCCCATGACTAGTAAATCATCTCCAGCAGTATAGAGGTTTGACCCTTAGAAACCTTGTGTGATGAAATCTTAATCGTTTAATTGTTTTTTTTTTTTTTTGCGGTGGAAATATAGGGGAAAGTAAAGAGGCAAAATAGTTTCCATTGAACAAAGTGTGTAATGTATTACATAACATATGTTTCTTTATATACAAGTACGAAGAAGACCACTAGAGACTATATCGGGTCGCACATCCATCGGCTACAAGCTCTACAACACTCCCCCATGTGAGGTCCAATAGAATTTCATATACTGAGTGCTTCACATTTAGTGCTTCAATATAGTTCTTCAAATGTCGTCCCTCTCCTTGATGACTTGCTCTAATCAATTGCCTCATTAAAACTTTGACAAGAAAAAACCCATTGGGACAAAACCTTGGTACAACTTTTCACATGTATTACTTCATGTTGTCTCGTATTTTACAAGTAGTTCACCACATGTAATACGATCTTCAAATACCGTCGAGTATAAGTTAATTGCCTCTTTAAAACTTCGTCAAAGTTAACCTGCAGGTAAGATTTTTTCGAGATATTCTACGAAACCTTAAAAAAACCCTATTTCTGCATATTGTATGCGTACTAGGATCCGAGATCGAAACATGGCCGCGAGTTGACTACTATAAGTCAGAAAATAGGTAAGAAAGACGAATACATCCATATAAAAATAACATTTCTTCGAGATATTCTACGAAACCTTAAACAAACCCTATTTATGCATATACGTATGCATACCAGGCCCCGAGATCAAACCCGCCGCGAGTTGACTACTCTAATTCGAAATTAGGTAAGAACGACGAATCCATCCATTTCTGGGTAAGATTCCTTCGAGATATTCTACGAAACCTTAAAAAACCCTATTTGCATATTGTATGCGTGCCAGATCCGAGATCGAAACCTCGCGCGAGTTGACTACTCTAAGTCGAAACTTGTAAGAATGACGAATCCATCCATTTACAGTATGATTCCTTGAGATATTCTAAGAAACCTTAAAAAAAAACCTATTTTCGCATATTGTATGCGTACCGGGATCCAGATCGAAACTGGCGCGAGTTAACTACTCTAAGTCGAAACTTGGTAAGAATGACGAATTCATCCATTTACGGAGTAACATTCCTTCGAGATATTCTACAAAAACCTTTAAAAAAAAAACTTATTTGCATATTGTATGCGTACAAAGCATCCGAGATCGAAACACGGCCGCGAGTTGACTACTCTAAGTCGGAAACTTGGTAAGAATGACGAATCCATCCATTTACAGTGTATGATTCCTTGAGATATTCTACATAACCTTAAAAAACCCTATTTACGCATATTGTATGCGTATGCCAGATCCGAGATCGAAACTCCGGTCGCGAGTTGATTACTCTAAGTCGAAACTTGGTAAGAATGACGAATCCATCCATTTACGTGTAAGATTCCTTGAGATATTCTAAGAAACCTTTAAAAAAAACCTATTTCTCGCATATTGTATGCGTACCGGGATCCGAGATGAAACTGGCCGCGAGTTGACTACTCTAAGTCGAAACTTGGTAAGAATGACGAATTCATCCATTTTACGGGTAACATTCCTTGAGATATTCTACAAAACCTTTAAAAAAAACCTATTTCTGCATATTGTATGCGTACCGGCATCCAAGAGATCGAAACGTCGCGAGTTGACTACTCTAAGTCGAAACTTGGTAAGAATGACGAATCCATCCATTTACGGGTAAGATTCCTTCGAGATATTCTACGAAAAACCTATTTCTCGCATATTGTATGCGTGCCGGGATCCGAGATCGAAACTGGCCGCGAGTTGACTACTCTAAGTCGAAACTTGGTAAGAATAATAATTCATCCATTTGAGTAAGATTCCTTCGAGATATTCTAAGAAACCTTAAAAAAAAAACCTATTTCAGATATTGTATGTGTACAGGATCCGAGATCGAAACCTGGCATGAGAGTTAGTACTCTAAGTCCGAAACTTGGTAAGAATGGCAATTCATCCATTTACAAGTAACATTCCTTGAGATATTCTACAAAACCTTTAAAAAAACCCTATTTCTCATATTGTATGCGTACCAGATCCGAGATCGAAACACGGCCGCGAGTTGACTACTCTAAGTCGAAACTTGGTAAGAATGACGAATTCATCCATTTACGGGTAACATTCCTTGAGATATTCTACAAAACCTTTAAAAAACCCTATTTCTCGCATATTGTATGCGTACAAACATCCGAGATCGAAACTGGCCGTGAGTTGACTACTCTAAGTCGAAACTTGGTAAGAATAGCCATCAATCCATCCATTTACAGGTAAGATTCCTTGAGATATTCTCTGAAAAACCTATTTAAGCATATTGTATGCGTACCGGGATCCGAGATCGAAACATTGCCGCGAGTTGACTACTCTAAGTCGAAATTCGAGTTAACGATTAATCCATCCATTTTACAGGTAAGATTCCTTGAGATATTCTACGAAACCTTAAAAAAACCCTATTTCAACATATTGTATGCGTGCAGGATCCGAGATCGAAGGCCCGCGAGTTGACTACTATAAGTCGAAATTCCTAACGACAATTCATCCATTTACGGGTAAGATTTCTTCGAGATATTCTACGAAACCTTAAAAAAAACCTTATTTACGTAGCATATTGTATGCGTACCAGGATCCGAGATCGAAACCTGGCCGCGACTTAATCCATTTACAGGTAAGATTCCTTCGAGATATTCTACGAAACCTTAAAAAAACTTATTTTCATATATTGTATCGTACCGGGATCCGAGATCGAAACCCGACCAAGGAGTTAACTACTCTAAGTCGAAATTCGAGTAAGAACGACGAATCCATCCATTTCTGGTAAAGATTTCTTCGAGATATTCTCGAAACCTTAAACAAGCCCCTATTTATGCATAAATGTATGCATACCGAGGCTCTTAAATCGAAACACGGCCACGAGTTGACTACTCTAAGTCGAAACTTGGTAAGAATGAAGAAACCATCCAGTTGAAGATTACTAAAGTTAAACTTGAGTTTCTCATTCGGGTGAACCGAAGAAGAAACATATCTCATTCAAAAACATCCCACGTTAAGATTACTAAAGTTAGACATGAGTTTCTAATTCGGGTGAACTTGTAGGATCATAATCTCGAATGAGACGGGGCTCATGGGGCTTAATACGCATTTGATGTCGCGAGGGGAGTCGCGAGGAAGCTAAAATAAACGACGCAATGAATAACGACGGGCAAAACATAAAGAAGGCGTGAGATCAAGGCGAGGGTTAAGAAGTGTCGCGAGAACGAATATTTGTGCATCTGCGACATTTCGCGGGACATTCCCGAAAATAAAGGGTAGCTTAGCTGTCATCCACTATGTATCACCCTATATAAAGGGTTGAGTGAGTCTGTGAAAGGGGGATCTTTTTTGGAATGGTTGGGCAAGTCATAAGGAGAGAGAAAGTTTAAGAGTGTTTTACTTACTAAGTGTAATTCTACTTTTCCTGTGTAGACAATTCATGAAATTAGTCAATAAACATTCTCAATTATACAACTTTCAATGAACTAATTAAGCAAAATCGAGTAAGGGTGTAGTGTGGGAAAACACTTTGCTACTACATATGCGCTAGAAAGCAGGACCTAATCTTGTTGGTTCAAGAAAGAAAATCGCAATTAAAGTTGTTTGGATCAAGAAATGAGAAAGGAAAATCTTAGATCGGATGAAGCGGGGAAAAAGATATGGCATGTGGCGCAGATCTGGGAAGTAATGATTAGTGAATTTCATGAAAATATCGGAAGAATACACAAACAGGATTTTGAAGGAAAGAAGATTACGGCAGGAGAAATGATATCACCTTTGAAAGATTGGGAAAAACAAGAGATAACATTCACGAGCAGGGGAGAGATATCCAAAGAAAATTTGGATCACCGTCTCCATTAGTGATCGCGATTAACGCGTATAAGGAAGGAGAAGAATCGGAGAACACGGTGAAAACATGGGTGGTAAATGGAGTTTTAATTGATACGGGAGTCTGGTGAACATAATGTTCTATCACGCTTACAAAAAGATGGGATATGAAAGCGAAGATATGACTTTATGGCATACAATATTCAAGGTTTTGGTAAATCCATAACCAAAGTTAGAGGGAGATAAAAATACGTATTCCATTAGGAAGAATCGAAACTCGGGTGACATTGAGTATAGTAGATATGGAATCACCGTATAACTTATTCTAGGAAGACCATGGGTACATGCAATAAAAGTGTGGCGTCGACAGCTCCATCAATGTATCAAGTTTCCAACACCAAGCTGGAATAGGCGAGATCAAAGGGGATCTTTGCTAAAGGAAGAATATATTATCAAAATGAAGTAAAATGTTGAGGAACAAGTAAACAAACAAAAAGAATATATCTAAGCACCGCAAAAGATGGCGAGGGCGCTAAGAAAGAAGAAGTTCAGAGTTTACATGATTAAGCGAAGGAAGGAAAAGGCATACCTAGCGATATCTGGGGAAAAGAAAACGATCCCGCGAAAGAACAGAAAGGACCAACCCCTATGGGGAGAACCAAAGGCCAGTTACGTCATGACGGAGCAAACTAAAGAAGTGAATATTGGAACTAAGGAAAAAAGATGCTAAAGATTGGAACTAACATGGGAGCGGAAGAAGAAAAGAAGCGTCGATCTATTGCGGGGGATTATAAAGATATCTTCGCGTGGGATATGGGTGAAGTGCCTGGTATAGATCTAGTCGTAGCCCACAAGTTGGAAATTGATAAAAATGTGAAGCCATCCAAACAAAAGAATTAGAAAGATAGTGACATACCACCTCGAAGGATAGAAGAAGAAGCTGAGAGGAAGATCTTTGGATGCGGGAATTATTAGACAAGCAAAATATCTGAATGGATAGCGAATATAGTTATAGTTCCAAAGAAGAATAAAGGGAATAAGGATTTGCATTGATTTCACCAGTCTAAATAAAGCTTGCCCTAAAGACAAGTTTTCCATTACCGGACATTCCACATTTGGTCGAATCGGTGGCGGGAATGAAAGAGTATCATGTTGGACGGATACAAAGGTTACAATCAAATTCCTCTCGCCGAGGAAGACCAAGAACACACTGCTTTCTTTGCTCCAAGAGGATTATCTTTGTTATACTAAAATGCCGTTTGGTTTGCGAAATCTTTGGGGAGGGCAACGTATCAAAGGATGGTAGAAGATGTATTCGCATAATGGATACATAAAACACTAGAGGTATACGTAGATGACATGTTGGTGAAAAGTAAAAAGGCGAGAAGATCACGTGCGAGACTTGAAAGAAATCTTTGAACAAATGAGGCGTTTCAACATCAAAGTCAATCCCAGAAATGTACCTTCAGGTGCGTCGGGGAAATTCTTGGGTTATATTATATCAAAGGAAGGAATACACGTTGGCCGGAGAAAGTAAAAGCGATTCGCGATATGCCGACACACTGACGATAAAAGATGTTCAAAATTTGAATGGATTACTAGCATCGCTAGGAAGGTTCATCTCGCGGTCATCGATAAATGTAAACACTTTTTGAGTGTTGAAAAGGGTGAAATTTAGATGGATGGACGAATGCGAAAAGAGCTTTACAAGGGATCAAAGAACATTTAATGGATATATCCATTATGCGGACGCGAACCGGGGAAGGTATTAATATACCTCGTGGCGACTTCGCATGCCTTAAGTGCGGTTTGCTGCGAGTGGACGCAGGGAGCGGAAAAACCAATTTATTATATCGACAAAACTTTTAATCTTTGCGAAGAAATTATTCGAAGATTGAAAAACTAATCCTGGCATTAGTCTATGCGTCGTTTAAACTTCGCATATATTTTAGAACACCTTTTATCATTAGAGTGGTAACGAAAGGTACCAATCAATCGGTAATGAAAATTCAAAAAGATCGGGAAGAGTCGAAAGATGGAATGCTCAAATAAGCCATTACAAACTCAAATATGAAATATTATCTTCAACCAAGTCACGGGTTGTCGCGGACTTTACGCGGAATTTCCTTTGAAGAAGATGAAGCGATGGATGAAATGATGGATGTAGAAGAAGAGCATGGAGATCCAAAAGATTTGTTAAGCGAGCCGGATCGGTGGGGAAATATTAGTGGATGGATCATCAACGGAGAAGGTAAAGGAGTGGGAATTGTTGTGATTTTACTTGGAAGGCAATAAGTTAGCTTTTGCTTTTAGATTGAATTTGAGTCTACCAATAATGAAACGGAGTATGAAGCTATAATACATGCTCTAAGATTTGCAATAGAAATGAAATTGGAAAATGTGAGGATTACCAGTGACTCGCAATTGGCAATGCACCGGATAACTTGAATATGCTACAAATGACCCATCCCCTACGAAATAAACGGGAAGCTTGTAGAAGTGTTGTCGGTACGGAATCTAGAAAATAAAATGGAGGCACATATCAAGGAGAGATAACGGACTACAGACGCTTTTGCCTTTATATCAAGTATGATGACGGATAATTACGAGGAATATCAAAATACTGACGCCATTGGCGCCATCAATTAATAAAGAAGAGGAACAAGAAGCGAGATATAATGATGGTGGTAGATGAGATGCAACGTCCGCGAGGAAGATTGAGAATAGAACTTCACGCATATTTAATGAAAGGCGAGGTACCAAGAAATAGATTGGAAGCACACAAGTTAAAGAGTAGGGCAACAAATTATGAATTGCGAGATGGCGTGCTTTATCGGTGTTCTTTTGATGGACCTTCGCCGATGTCGACAAGGAAAGAAGGAGAAACCATATTGAAGATCTTTGCATAGTGGGGATGCGAGGAAATCATAGCGGCGGAAGATCTTTGGCATACAAGGCAAAGGCGCAAGGATATTATTGGCCATATATATGCATGAGGCCAAAGCGAAATAGCAAGGGTTTCTTCGAAGATTGTCAAAGACATGGGAAGAAGATACATGCACGGGGAGCAGATTAAATTCTTCAAAGAAGTGTATGGCCATTTGGAAAATGGGGTTTAGATATTGTAGGACCATTTTCACAGGAACGGGACAAAGAAGGTACCTAATTGTATGAATCGGATTATTTCACAAAATGGGCGGTGAAAGCGGTCCATACATTCGCGATAAGGATGTTTTTACTTTCATATTTGAAAATATTATATGCGATTTGGGATCCCCACGCACAGGTATATACGATAATGGGAAGCGATTTGAAGGACAAAATATAGAAATTCTTTGCTTAATGCATTTCAGATAAGATGTGGAAAATCAACTCCATTATATCCACAAGCTAATGGCCAAGCGGAGGCAACAAACAAAACAATTGCTGATATATTGAAGAAAAAGTTGGAAGGACACAATAGAGGATGGTGCGAACAAGTACCCAATGCAGTGTGGGCCTATAATACAACTAGAAGAGAAGCCACGGGAATGTCTCCTTTTTGCTTAACTTACGGGTTGAAGCAGTACTCCCAACGGAGGTCGTGATTCGACAACCAAAAAAGTGCAGGATAAAAATCTTAGCGCAGGCAACATCTAATCAAGTTGGATGAATTGGAAGAAAAACGAGAAAAGGCCTTGCGACACATGGAGAATTATGTTGGCTAGAGAATATAACAAGCGTGTAAAAATACGTGAGTTCCAACCGGGAGACTTGGTGTTGCGAGAAACCCCAATATATCAACGTGAAAGTGGAAATGTGGTCAGGAAATGGGATGGACCTTATCTCATCAAAGAGGTAGTTAGTACGGGGGCATATAGATTGATGGACCCCGAAGGAAGGGATGTAGGACAAAAATTGGATAGACCGTGGAATAGATTATATCTAAAGAAATATTACCCGTAATAAGGAGAGAGGAAAAAGGAATCAAGATGAAGTACTTCTTCGCCAGATATTTGCGACGTTCAGTAAAATGCGGAGAGAATCCGCGAAGATCTCGCGACAAGAATAACAAAAAAGTCATGAATGGCTTAATAAAACAACAAGATATAAGGAATGATTAAATAAATAAATAAGTATCTACATGGAGACAAAATAACAAATGATGAAGAATGAAGAATTAAATAAAAAGAATGAATGAATGGGACGAACCTTTATGGCGTACACCCCTAGTTCGCGAATTATATTTCGTAAGAGGCAAATGTAAGACCTAAAGTCGTCATATAAGGGGTATCTCTTAACATGGCTCGGGCGGAAGGTTACACCGCTCCAAAACCTCGGGTCATGCAGATTTGGGGCCCATGGCCTATCCCGGGAGATCCTTGGATTCCCAACTATATATGTAGGTTATACCACAGGTTGGCGGCCAGGGTCTCTTCCAGGAGTCGGAGTGTATGCACAAGGCGCAGGAGGTACGGTTGAGCGAGTGCCGGGATGGATGAACCTACCTGGCCATTCTTGGCAAGTCTTGGCATGCGTTCACTCGCTCGAAGAAAACTCCACTTAGGGTGCGGTCTCGTAACCATAAACCATATAGGTATAAGGGATAAGAGGTCACGAAAACAAGCGGTTGTTGTTAAGGCCGGATGGGAGGAGCTAGTCTTGTATGGCCGATGTTTCGCCTCCTTGAAGGGGCAACAGGGAGATGATAAGGCGGCGCTCTCCATTAGGGGGGTGTCAAAGCAGGCGCAAATGTCATAAGGCTATGTTTTCGCAAGAGAACGTAGGCTCGTCATATTTGTGCAATGATCCTGTGAGGCAATAATACTAACGAAGGGTAAGGCGAGGTCAATGGGTCTTTACACGAAAGTGTACGGACGTCTGCGATTTCGTGGCCGCAGCCAAGAATGTCATGGGGCTTTATGTTCGCGAGGATATCTAGGCTGTCATGCCATCGCAACTAAAACATCCTACGAGAGGCAAAAATACTTGGAAAATGATAAGACAAGATCAATGGGTCTTTACATGCAAGTGTAAGGACGTCCTGCGATTTTGTCGCCATAAAAGGTGGCAGAGGAGGACCTCTAATTAGGGAGGTCTAACTTGGAAGACCACGCAAAAATGATAAGCGGGGTCAATGGACCTTTGCATGAAAATGTAGAGGTGGCCTGCGACCTTGTCGCAACAAAGAGATAGAATTCTCAATTCATGAAGATACCCGCGACTTCGTCGCGGCAGATCCATTTCAATAACGATAAAATTATTACCAAATACATGAAGAATTAAAATCAAATCCCTAATTGGGATGGGTTTACTTCATAAAAAATTCCATGAGCGAACATGCTGCAAGGTTGTCTTAAATAAGAAAAAAGAAAGAAATATGGGAATTACTCAATCAAAGAGTTCAATTATTCACACAACAAGGAATCTGGCAAATTACAAAAGAGTTTATTTCTCTACATCGGCATTATCAAATACGAGAGGATGGTTGAGACTTTTTACGCGCCTTTATCGCCTTCGCCTATTTCGGTTGGTGGATTTTCATCGAGAAATGTGTTCATCACCTTCGTTCTCGCTTCGATTCTTGGATTTTCATCGAAGTCTTTCTATTTGGATCTTCATTAACAACTTCCTTATCGGGGAGATCTTCGCAGCTTTCATATTCATAATCACTATCCAGGAGCATTAGGAACTTCATCATCACTTATTTCTAAAGGATCGTGAATAGGATCAAGAGACTTTGACAATGAGAATATTATTCACAAGAACTTACGCTTAAGAGGAATTGGCGAAGCAATGCCTTTTGACGATTCTTACTATCAATGTCCTTACAATAAGACATATAATCAAATCTTCGCTCCGCACAGTGCGAAACGAGGCAAGATCACGTGGGAGAGTAATCCATTTTCCTTAGGAATTTTAGAATAATCGGACACGAGGGTGGAGATAGTGGGCAAGCTTTCTCTCGGAGTACGCATAACAAATACACAAGATCGGAGAAAATTCTTATCGAACATTGTTGGCATTTTCAGGGTAATAAACCATTCATGGAATAAATACATAAATTAAGATAGTCAAATAGTTTGACTACCTTCCTTGTGAGAAGTAAGATGTTGAATTAAAGCTCATGAAGTTATTCCCCAAACGGTCCATGACATCATCAAATGAATCTCCAACTAAGCCTTTCAATCGAGATCGAAAATTCTTTTCATTGGAAACAAGTATGGAATTTTCGATCGCCAAAGTAGAGTTGGATTTTTCTAATTTGACACATTGTTCTTGGTGCTTAGCTTTTACACTCAAAGTTATTACTGCCTTGAATAAGTTTATCTCTCAAGCGATAATTTCTTTGAGTTGGTTTTCAAAATATGTTTAGCTTGTTAAGTGTTCTTCACATAACTTTTGACAAGCGGTATCTCACTGTAGTAGCTACGCCATCTTATTCAACAACGTTTCTCTTGAGAAAGAGTTCGATTCTCATCGATAAAAGTTTCCAACTCCAAATTAGTTTTAGTCAAAGCATAAAGAAGAGGCGAGATAAGTCATTACTTAATGAGTCTTGCTTTTGCGATAAATCAAAATTCTCTGTCGACAAGTTATTTATTTGATCGTTGCATAGGTATGAAGATTATCTAAGAGATTATCTTGCTCCATCCAAGAATCTCTCTCAACTCGAACTTCTTCAACGATAGACTCCGTCGATATATCTCCATTATTAGTTTACGGTTTAATACTTTGAAGGCGAGCAAGGGTTTGAGTTGTAAAAAAAAAAAAAAAAAAAAAAAAAAAAAAAAAAAAGGTGGTGGCGAGAGCATACCTTTTAATTCTTCATACTTCTTGCGAAGGTTATCACGATCTAGCGAGATGTTGTGAAATTTTGATTTTCAAGGTGGAGACTGTGCACTTCGGTCATAACCCTGGAGATCATCCTTGACTTACTAATTTCTTGAACCAAAGATGCTTGCGAGACCTTATCAGGACCAAGATGCTTACTTAAAATCTCTGGGGCGTTGGATTTGATAGGATCAGCGAAGTCCTCTTGGCATCATTCACGAGATCTGAAGAAAGAACCTTAAAAGCCATCTATACCCTCCAAATTTTCATTTGTTAGAGGAATTTGCTCTACCAAAAAGATGAGTCATCCTTTGTCAAAGGAACCTCATGAGAGAGGAAGTTTTTAGGAGAGAAGTGATTGGAGAAATAGTAGGGACATTGATAGCGAGAGGGTGGTATAACATCGTTTGTAGGAAGGCAGGTTGTAAGGAACTTGGTCTATGAGGAGTTGAGGTATAGGAATATTATCTTGCGGCGACTTCGCGCGGGAGATGAAGGTGTGAATGAAGGAAATGGAACGTTGGGGGTAACGGGTTTAGAGTAGCGAAGCCTTTTGGGAGCATGACGGTAGTTTTATCATCCTGCGAATGACAAATTAAATAAGAAACAGAGGCAACAATGTATTGGTAATAAGGAATAAGTGTTTCTTGAATACCTTGTCACTCGCAGGATGTCTTTTTGTAACCATAGATTTTGCTCGCGAGGTGGGCTTTGGTTGTGTGAGGGATTCTTGTTGTGAAGTAGATTTTGATGGCGAGCCCAAAGAAAGAAGGGGGTCCTTCACGGTAAATTTAGTTCTGGGTTGGTTCTTGCTAAACAACAATGGCAGAAAAAGAATCACAAAGTTAATCATACCGGCGTGATTTCAACAAGAAAAACCAATCTCAAATTTAATCACCACAAAATCAGTCGATATGGCAAAATTAACAAACCTGGATGCCATGAGAATAACAATTTGGAAGAGAATAGTTAAAATGATGAAGAAGAAGAACACTTGCGAACGATGAAGAAGAAGAACGTTTGCTGGCTGATGAAGAAGATGAAAAGGAAAAGGAAAATTCTTCACAGGGGATGCTCTATAAATAGATGAGAAAAATATTATGACTAGGATAGCATTAAATGCAGAGTAAAAGAGGTAAATATAGACACGTGTAAACGGTCACTACCAAATCCAAGGAAACTGTGAAAAGAACTTTAGCATAGTCCAAATATACGGCATATTTCTAATAGGCGAGAAGAGATTGCAGAAATTGATTATTCTCTGTAAACACATGAGGCAAGAAATGACACTTCGTACCTAGGAGCTTCGGAACTTCGCAAAAGAATAGAGGCAAATACATTACTTTAGGATACGGTATTCTTGCTCATTCCCTCATCGGCAAAGACCAAAGATTACTACAACAACGATTTTTTCCTTAAAGATCACTCTTCAAGCAATATTCAAGGAAAAGAGGCAAGATGTAGGATCATAATATCGCAACAGACGGGGGGCTCGCGGGCTTAATAAGCACGATGTCGCGAGGGGAGTCGCAGGAAGCTAAAATAAACGCGCAATGAATAACGACAGGCAAAACATAAAAGAAGGCGTGAGATCGCGAGGGTTAAAGTGTCGCGAAGCGAATGTTTGTGCATCTGCGACATTTCGCGGGACATTCCCAGAAAATAAAGGGTAGCTTATTTGTCATCACTATGTATCACCCTATATAAAGGGTTGAGTGAGTCTGTGAAAGGGGATCTTTTTTGGAATGGTTGGGCAAGTCATAAGGAGAGAGAAAGTTTAAGAGTGTTTTACTTACTAAGTGTAATTCTACTTTTCCTGTGTAGACAATTCATGAAATTAGTCAATAAACATTCTCAATTATACAACTTTCAATGAACTAATTAAGCAAAATCGAGTAAGGGGTGTAGTGTGGGAAAACTCGCTACTACGGGCGGAGAAGAAATATATCGGATTCGAAAACATCACGGGTTAAGAATACTAAAAGTTAGACTTAGAGTTTCTCATTCGGGTGAGCGGAAGACCGAAATATATCATAATTGAACATCACGGGTTCATGGATTACTAAAGTTAGACCTGAGTTTCTCGTTCGGATGAACTGGAGAGGAAATATATCATAATTGAACATCACAGGTTCAAATATTACAACAGTTAGACTTGACTTTCTCGTTTTCGGATGAACTAAAGTTAGACCTGAGTTTCTCGTTCGGGTGAACTGGAGACGAAATATATCTGAATTGAACATCACAGGTTCAAATATTACTAGAGGTAGAGCTGAGTTTCTCTTTCGGATGAGCGGGGCAGAAATATCATAATTGAACATCACATGTTCAAAGAATACTAAAGTTAGACATGAGTTTCTCGTTCGGGTGGCCGGAGACGAAATATATCATAATTGAACATCACGGGTTCATGGATTACTAAAGTTAGACCCGAGTTTCTCGTTCGGGTGAACGGAGACGAAATATATACGAATTGAACATCACGGGTTCAAATATTACTAGAGGTAGAGCGAGTTTCTCTTTCGGATGAAGCTGGGCCGAAATATATCATAATTGAACATCACGGGTTCAAAGATTACTAAAGTTAGACATGAGTTTCTCGTTGAACTGAGACGAAATATATCATAATTGAACATCACGGGTTCATGGATTACTAAAGTTAGACACGAGTTTTCGTTACGGTGAGCTGGAGACGAAATATACTGATTGAACATCACGGGTTCAAATATTACAACAATTAGACACGAGTTTTCGTTCGGATGAGCTGGAGGCGAAATATATCATAATTGAACATCACGAGTCCAAATATTACAACGGTTGGACGACTTTCGTTTTCGGATGAGCGGGGACGAAATATATATGAATTGAACATCACGGGTTCAAATATTACTAGAGAGTAAAGGCGAGTTTCTCTTTCGGATAACTGGAGACGAAATATATCGAAATTGAACATCACGGTTCAAATATATCGGATAAAGCATGAAAATGACCATATTACCCTTATTGGAAAATTGCAATAAATATTATGGAGGTGTGAAAATGACCATACTACCCTAGAGAAATAAGTAAATTATTCTTAGAGAGCTTATGAAAATGACAGGTATTACCCTTATTGGAAAAATACAATAAATATTATGGAGATAAGAAAATGACCATACTACCCTTATCATAAATAAGTAAAGTAAATATTGCAGTTGTGAAAATGACCATATTACCCTTATTGGAAAAAAGTGCAATAAATATCATGGAGAATGTGAAAATGACGATACTACCCTTATCGAAATAAGTAAAGTAATTCTTATAAATTTGTGAAAATGACCATATTACCCTTATTGGAAAAAAATGCAATAAATATTATGTAGGTGTGAAAATGACCATACTACCCTTATCGGAAATAAGTAAAGTAATTCTTGCATTCAGAAAATGACCCTATTACCCTTATTGGAAAAAGTGCAATAAATATTATGGAGACAGTGAAAATGACCATACTTCCCTTATCGGAAATGAGTAAAGTAATTCTTACAGACTGTGAAAATGACCATAATATTTATTGCACTTTTTTCCAATAAGGGTAATATGGTCATTTTCACATCATGTAAGAATTACTTTACTTATTTCCGATAAGGGTAGTATGGTCATTTCACGATCTCCGTAATATTAATTTTTTTCAATAAGGGTAATATGGTCATTTTCACGCCGTCTGTAAATTACTTTACTCATTCCGATAGGCGATATCGTCATTTCACGATCTCCATAATATTTGTGCACTTTTCCAATAAAGTAATAGAGTCATTTTCGGTCTAAGAATTACTTTACTTATTTCCGATAAGGGTAGTATGGTCATTTCACGATCTACATAATATTTATTGCGATTATTAGATTAAGGGTGTCCGGGTAATTTTCATAGTCTTCGGAAGAAGCTGATATGTCAAAGTCAAATTTCTATAAAGTCATGACTTGTTGACTTGGTCTTGATCACCATTTTCTAATATTAAGAAAATTAAAAAAAAAGAAAAATATATTTTGATTTATAGAAATATATTTTTATTCCAATATATTTTATAGGCTAGGTGTCGCTATTCAGAAGGGGGTTGGTGCTCAGCTTGTTGCTAGGCTACCAACTAAAGTTCTGTATGACTCTTTTTAAATAATAATATATTGGAATAAAAAAAAAAATTTATAGAAATGAAATATAATTGTTAGTTTGTACAAATGTGGGAAAATTAGTGACAAGTAAAATTCAAAGTGTTATAATTTTGGGGTTGTTTTAGATGTTGTGAAATATTTGGGTGGAATCATCACTTTGAATTATAATTGTGATTTGCAGCAAAATTGTCAACAAATATTATTGTGACTAATAAAAGAATTTAATATTCTAATTATTATCACGAATACAAAATTTAATAATGATTATAATCATTGCGGGACTTATCACGGGTGTATGTTGTGGTTTGAAAAATAAGCGTGACGGGTTGCCTCTGTTACAAAATCCTGGTTTTGGTGTAGTGCATACTTGATTCCCTTAGATGATCTCACCCACAACTAAGAGTTGCTATGACCCAAAGTCGAAGACTTTAATAAACAAATTTGTATCACACAGAAAAGTCTATAGTAATAGATAAATCTGTCTCTCACGAATAAACCTATGAGTTTTGTTCCGTCTTTCGATAAATCAAGGTGAACAGGAACCAATCAATAACCCAGACTTATATTCCCGAAGAACAACCTAGTATTATTGATCACCTCACAATAATCTTAATCGACGCAGCGAAAAAAAGATATTGCGGAATCACAAACGATGAGACGAAGTGTTTGTGATTTCTTTTCTATCTTGCCTATCGGAGATATAAATCTCAAGCCAATTATTTCAATTGTACTCGTACGATAGAAACAACAAGATCAGATCACACAATTACAAGAAAAGTAGTATCGGTATGGCTTCACAATCCCAATGAAGTCTTTAAGTCGTTAACCTGGTTTTAGAAGAAGAAAACCAAAGGTTAAAGGAGAATCAACTCTAGCTTAGCAAACTAGTATCACACGTAAAGTGTGGGGATTAGGTTTCCCAGTTGCTAGAGTTCTCCCTTATATAGTCTTTCAAATCTGGGTTTCCAATCAATATTGGCTTAGTAACAAAGTATTCAATATTCACCGTTAGATGAAAAACTGATTAAATTCAAGCTAATATTTCTCAACCGTTGGATCGAAAAATTAGCTTGTTACACACAAATGAAATGTTCAATTTTGGGTTTATGAATGGTACCCAAACATTAACATTTTTTGGTTCAACAATAGTCAACCAAATGGTTATCCATATGATCACTCTCATATCAACCATATTCTTCTTCACCATAACTAGTTCAAATGACTCAAATGAACTAGTTAGAGAGTTGTTCAATTGCTTAGATCTTATGTAACTACACAAGACACAATCGAAAAAAAAACGGTTTTATTCACTCGAATCGGTTCATGAACTTTATAGCCACGGTTTGCAAAAGCATTCCTTAGTTTATATAAATATTAGTTCAAGAACAACCGGTTTTAGATATAACCTACTCAAGTTCGCGGACTGGGTTCGCGGACTTAAGATCATGGAAGGAGTACACAAACTCCAGCATAAATTCTCGGGTGAGAACTTCTGCCAGTTCGCGGACTTGGCTTGCGCCACTTCCATTTCTCTTGATCAACAAAGTTCACAAACTTTGATTCAAGGTAAGGACTTATACATATATTTGTTTCCACAACAATGCTTATATCCTACCAATGGTTATGTAATCTAAACTCTCATTTCAATTATTGAAACATTCTCAGAGAACATTATATAGCGTTATTCACAGACCATTTTTCTTCAGAGCAATTTCCAAAGTGATTGAAACATATCATGACTTTCGTCACTAGGTAAAGATGAATTTGGTTAACACGAAATCTTACCAACACATATTTCGAGAAATAGATAGGCGAGTTAAACTCGGCTCGAAATAGAAAATGTGTATAATGAAAGTTTATACAGTAGAAACTCTTTTAATTAATACTCTATTATTTAATAAACTCTCTTAAATAATATTTTTGGTCGGTCCCGAGTCGGGGACAACGTGCCAAATTAATAATTCGCTAAAATTATAAGATAATACTTTTTTGATTACCTATATAGGCCCCATATGAAATATAAATTAATAATGCATATATATATATATATATATATATATATATATATATATATATATATATATATATATTTAATACATTAATGATTTACGAATACTCTTTGAAAAATGATTTAATAGTCTTCTGTTTTTTGCTAAAATCAATATCGCATTGAATTTCATCTCTAATTTTTTTTATCATTGTAAGAATTTTTGGTGTTGTTTTCTCATAGCTCAGCAAGAAATTATTCAATGTGATTGCCACTTTAATAGCCTCGTTTCGTGAAGGGGTATTTATCGTAGAACTTTCATCATCTTCTTCCACATCTTTATCAGTTCTCATAACGTTCTCGATTATTTCTTCATCGGTTAACAACTGCGTAACTTCATTTTCTTGTGGATACTTTATGACATCTTCGACATTCATTGAATTGCGATAGTCCAACTTCTCGATCAAATTTTGCAAGTCTTGAGTGATTTCATTGTCTGTATGTTCATCAAAATTGTCTGAACTTGTGTTTAGATAGGAAATAAAAAATATGATTGGACATTGTGTTTATAAGAATATGATTTGATATTGATATTGTATATATATATGAAATATAAAAGATATGATATGGTATTTTGTTTGTATGAAAACTAATTATTTGATATGAAATTTATCTATAAGTTAATAAAGTATTAATTAATATATAAATTAATAATTATTAATTTATCGGTTAATTAATATCTCGCTTAATTAATAAATTTTGATGGTCCCGACAGCATTAATTTATAGAGTTTCTACTGTACGTCTAAACGACTTTTTTCTCAAGAGTAGGATATAGAGTAAATAGAATTTTGAGTGACAGATAAGTTCAAGTCTCCACATACCTTTTAGTCGATGAAGTTCCACCGGTTCCTCGAGTAGTCCTTCGTCTTGTATGATGATTGCCATAGAGTTCTTGAGGTCAACTACACTTTCTATCCTAGTCCGAGACCTTTAGCTACATAGGCTAGAAATCAAGACTTATAGTTTTGATCACTAACATTGAAAAACGTGGTTGAGATAGCAACGCATGCGAGTTCGACCGAGCAATGCTCTAACAATCTCCCCCTTTGTCAATTTTAGTGGCAAAACTATTAATACATATGGAATACAAAAAATAAATAAATTAACTTTTTGTAGCTCCTATTCCACATGTCTAATCTTCAACATTACTCGAAATCTTCGTCACTTCCAAGTACTCCAATGATCCCAAAGGTTGTTAGTTTAGCATCATCGTTGTTAAAAATCCGTAGCTATAACAACAAGAAAACAAGAGTTCTCAATCATTGTTATACAATGTCATAGTATCATTACAGCGTCAAAGTTCAATTGTATCACAACTTGAACAACAATACTATGGTGATATGTATCACTCCCCTTAGTCAATACTCCATCTCACATGGAAACCACTCCCCCTTACATAATGATCAGAAAACCATATGTATTTGTGTCGAACTACATATTAATTCTCCCCCTTTTTGTCAATAAAATTGGCAAAGGTACAAGAAGGGATCCTAATGAAATTTCCGAAAGAGACATTTCATGACCAAAAAAAAAGAAACACACATCATCTTCTTTAGATGCAATCATAAAGCCGAAGCTAAATGCATTCATCAAGGAGTTTTAAAGATACAAGATAACCCCTATAATATTCCACAGCCGGATTCCCCACAAAGATATGGAAATTAAGCGCAAGTTCAAAAAGAACTCTCCCCCATAATATGTCATTCCCGAAAGAACAACAAGAGCAACCTTAATTTCGAAAGAAAAGAAGGATTTCGTTGGACATAACAAATCACATACAAGTATGAATTTGAATCCAAAACACTTAATTAAATTAACCACAAGAGAACCCATGATTAATTTAATCGAAATACACCATCAAACTAATCACAAAGAGTAATCAATTTAAATGGCCATACTCACATAAGAGAATCTATGGAGCAATGACTAAGTTAACCATGAAAATAACCACCCAATCAAAAGTGCTCAAACATAAGAAAACTTATGGAATCATAACTAAATAACCAAACAAGATGATTAATTTAGTTCAATATGCTCGTCATGAAGCACCTTATGGAACAACAACAAAGCTAATCATGAAAATAATCAACATTGATTGTTTTAGTGCTTAACATAAGACACATTACGGAGCCTCATAGTAATACACAAAAATATGGATCAGGGAAGATCAATTACTGCGGAATACACAAGGATTCATTCTATTTTCCATCACAATTTGCACCATGACATACAATAGACATAATCCTTGAAAAACAAAAGATTTTAACCTATCTTCCATCAATAATTGACGATATAGGCTTAACTTTTTGTATTTGTCAAAAGTCCATTCATTCCTTTATCAATATAAGAATATCGACTTATTTAAAGGCTTTACTTTTGACAAGATATGGGACAATCATAGTTCACGGACGCAAACACACATATCCCATAAACAATTGCAATATATAAACCATAAAGATTAATACTGCAAAAATCATCTTCCAAACAAGTTTAGAATTTAAACCAATAAATCTAAAACATGGAGATGAAATCATTGGACATAGCTATGTGTAATCACTATAATGGCTATTCCAAACTCTAGTTATTCTTCTAACAAAAACAGAAACATAGAAGATTGACTAGCTGTTAAGGCCTTTAAAGAATTATTTATCGTCCCCGAACTCCTTATCGTCAACATCCATTGGAACATAAGGTTCATTAAGATAGGAGTTAATATCAATAAACCTTCTTGGCTGCTGTTGTCGAACCAGAGCCTTCTGAATCTCATGAGTCTTATACACAAAAGACTTTATTTGTTGAATCTCCTTTCGCATCTCTTTCAACACATCAAGAACATCATAAAACTTCTGAGAATTCGAAGGAACGGCTCTTGGCTTCCTCACATTCCTTCTTTTTCTTTTCAATGTCGGAGCTAGCGGTGATTTTTCTTTTTCCTTCATTATTGATGGCTTAACAATCATATTAACATCATTTTCCTCAGAAGACATCATGCTTGGAGTATCCATAAACGTATGGGTTTGTGAGAGGAAATCACAATTTGCTCAACAAGTAGTCTTGAGATAAAAAGAGGTTACGGAGAAGGAAAAAGGAATGTAGGGTTTTGAAACCTTTAAAAGGTTCGTACACGACCACTCTCAACCCTATGAAGAGTAGAATTATCGATAGTACCCTTTCTTTT
Organism: Papaver armeniacum; assembly: GCA_023531295.1. NCBI lineage: Eukaryota > Viridiplantae > Streptophyta > Magnoliopsida > Ranunculales > Papaveraceae > Papaver > Papaver armeniacum. The sequence continues at coordinate 49,275 of JAJJWW010009979.1, forward strand.
TGTTTGACAGACACAAAATCAAAACTAAGAAAAATAAAAGAAAAAAAACTTTTCTTAAAGCCTATGAGGTACAAAATCATTGTCTCTTTGATCAGGCACATGAGACAAGATTTTCATCAATCAACACAATTAAATTGCGTTGCGGTGATTCGGTGAACAACAATTTGTCCACCATTTTTCCCATGAGAGGAATCCTCGGACTTATGTCTATCAAACCGACTTGACCATACTTTCTTCTCTAATGGTCTTGATTTGTCCTTGGAAACTAACTTCTTAGATGAAGATAAAATCCTATATACTTCAGAGGTCTTCTGAGCAAGTTTAAGCTTCCTTGTTAAATGATTTGCTCTTCGTTGAAGTTTGTTGACGTGCCGTAGTTGGTGTTTGTACTTGTAACACCTTGAATGTTCATGACCCCTTTGAGAACAATACGAACACGTCAATCTAGGATAAAAATCAGGCTTTTGAGATGTGCATGCAGCTAGGAACATAGTGGAACCTGAAGCATTAAAAACAGAGTTTCCAAAGTATGGATCAACTTTATCTTCCAGAATAGTTGGATTATCTCTGAAAGAATATTAAGATTGATGTATGTATTGCTACAATTATCAAAATCAATACTTTCACCAAGAAGTGCAACACTTTATTTCTCGTCTTCAATAGAATCATAGTTGTCAGAAATTTCATTAAGAGTTGCAGCAAGACCTTTGCAAAATGACCAAATCCTTTACACTTAAAGCAATGAGGCATATCTTCGTCATCAGTTTCATCAATATCCCTAGTTTTAGGAGGAACACGATTATGAGGTTTGACTGATGCCTTAGGCTTATCTCTGGAGAACCGTTTACTTCTCTTCAACGGAAGATCCCTAAACTCTTTGTGATCATCGAGACTGATTTGTCAAGATCTTCATCTGATGAATCTGTCTCAGAGTGATCATCTTCAGAGATATACACTTTTTTACTTTTATCAAGTAATTTAGTGTCCTTTAGTGCTTTGAACGCAACATCCTTAGTCTTGGATGAATGTTCATGATCAAAGATCTTAAGCACCCTAACCAGCGTATTTCCGGAGAGATTATCAAGGTTATTTCCCTCAACGATGGCATGCTTCTTAGAATCGTATCTGGATGGCAGCGATCTGAGAATTTTCATCATAATGTCCTTTTCAGGAATAGTCTTACCCAATGCAAAAGATGCATTAACAATTTAGAGACACGTGATTAAACTCATCAAATGTTTCTTCATACGCCATACGAAGGTTTTCCCAATCGGAATTAAGGTTCTGAAGCCTAGCTTCCTTTTCACTGGTATTACCTTCAAAAATGGTTTCTAAGATATCTCAAGCTTCTTGCGAGTTAGTGCAGTTTGTCACATGGTGCTGAAGATTTGGGGTAATGGCATGTATGATGGCATTCAAACCGTCAGAATTTTGCTTTACAACAAGTACCTCAGCAGGGGTGTATTCACCAATATTCTTGGGAACGTTTACATCACCAACTTCCACAACAGGAGGATCATAGCCATTAACAACATATACCCATGATTGAAAATCATGTGCTTGAAGAAAAGCTCGCATATCAATTTTCCATCATAAGTAATTAGAGCCATCGAAGACTGGTGGTACGTTAATAGAGATAGCACATATGTCCATAGAGTCAGATCGCTACCAACACAGACTTATAAGGTCTTAAACGTGTTTTCCTGCTCTGATACCAATTGAAAAAGTGGGGGTCTAACAACCACACCCAATATTTCGCTTAGTAACCTGTTTGGACAAACTCCAATATACTTTCTAGAGAATCAACTAGACAGTCAGACTCAATATAAATAAAAAGTATATCAACGAGTTTATATCTCAATCTCTTAATTTGATCGTTACTCAAGCAAATATAAATCTGTGAGTCCTTATCGAAGAAAGATAACTTGGATGGTACCAAAGACCAATATCGAAGTGCCAATCAAATTAAATCAAAAACCAAAAGGTTGGATATTCTAATTGATTGAACAACGCACAACCTGTGATATTTCAATAATATAAACAAATATAATGCGGAATAGAAATAACACTGACACCAGAATTTTATTAACGAGGAAACCGCAAATGCAGAAAAACCCAGGACCTATTCCAGATTGAAAACATATTGTATTAAGCCGCTACAGACTCTAGCCTACTCCAAATTAAGTTCTCTCTGGACTGTAGTTGAACCCCAATCAATATCACAGTGATACAAGGTACAGTTATGCTCCTACGCCTCTCATCACAGCAGGATGCTACGTACTTGATTCCCTTAGCTGATCTCACCCACAACTAAGAGTTTCTATGACCCAAAGTCGAATACTTTAATAAACAAATATGTATGACACATAAAAGTCTATAGTAATAGATAAATCCGTCTCCCACGAATAAACCTATGAGTTTTGTTCCGTCTTTTGATAAATCAAGGTGAACAGGAACCAATCAATAACCCAGGACTTATATTCCGAAGAACAACCTAGTATTATTGATCACCTCGAATAATCTTAATCGGCCTTAATGAAAAAAAGATATTGCGGAATCACAAACAATGAGACGAAGTGTTTGTGATTTATTTTCTATCTTGCCTATCGGAGATATAAATCTCAATCCAATTATTTCAATTGTACTCGTATGATAGAAACAACAAGATCAGATCACACAATTACAAGAAAAGTAGTATCGGTCTGGCTTCACAATCCCAATGAAGTCTTTAAGTCGTTAACCTGGTATTAGAAGAAGAAAACCGAAGGTTAAAGGAGAATCGACTCTAGCTTAGCAAACTAGTATCACACGTAAAATGTGGGGATTAGGTTTCCCAGTTTCTAGAGTTCTCTCTTATATAGTCTTTCAAAATCGGGTTTGTAATCAATGTTAGCTTAGTAACAAAGCATTCAATATTCAGCGTTAGATGAAAACCTTATTAGATTCAAGCTAAAATTCTCAACCGTTGGATCGAAAACTTAGCATGTTACACACAGATAATTTTGGGTTTATGAACCGTACCCAAACATTAACATTTGTTGGTTCAACAATAGTAATCCAAATGGTTATCCATATGATCACTCTCATATCAACCATATTCTTCTTCACCATAACTAGTTCAAATGACTCAAATGAACTAGTTAATGAGTTGTTCAATTGCTTAGATCTTATTTAACTACACAAGACACAATCGAAGCAAAACGGTTTGAATCACTCGAATCGGTTCATGAACTTTATAGGCACGATTTGCAAAAGCATTCCTTAGTTTATGTAAAAATTAGTTCAAGAACAACCGGTTTTATATATAACCTACTCAAGCTCGCGGACTTAAGCTCATGGAAGGAGTACACAAACTCCAGCAGAAATTCTCGGGTGAGAACACGCCATTCTGACCGAGTTCGCGGACTTGGCTTGCGCCACTTCCATTTCTCTTGATCAACAAAGTTCGCAAACTTTGGTTCAAGGAGTAAGGACTTATACATATATGTGTTTCCACAACAATGCTTATATCCTACCAATGGTTATGTAATCTAAACTCTCATTTCAATCATTGAAACATTCTCGAGAGAACGTCATATAGCGAGTTATTTACTGAAGCCATTTTCGTCAGAGCAATTTCCAAAGTGATTGAAACATATCATGACTTTCGTCACTAGGTAAAGATGAATTTGGTAAAAGCGAAAGCTTACCAACACATATTTCTAGAAATAGATATGCGAGTTAAACTCGGCTCGAAATAGCAAATGTGTATAATGAAAGTATATATGTCTAAACGACTTTTGTCTCAAGGGTAGGAGATAGAGTAAATAGACTTTTGAGTGACAGATAAGTTCAAGTATCCACATACCTTTTAGCTGATGAAGTTCCACCGGTTCCTCGAGTAGTCCTTCGTCTTGTATGATGATTTTCATGGAGTTCTTGAGCTCAACTACACTTTCTATCCTAGTCTGAGACCTTTAGCTACATAGGCTAGAAATCAATACTTATGGTTTTGATCACTAACATTGACAAACATGCTTGAGATAGCAACGCATGCGAGTTCGACCGAGCAATGCTCTAACAAAGAGAAGTCTGGCACGAGAAGGAGATTGCAAGTCAGGGCCATTAACCAAGCCCTTTAAGATTGGAAAGATGCCAGCAGCGGTTTAACAATAGTCTACAAAACGATCCAGCATCCTGTACCTTTTCCACGTAGACCTAAGAATAAACAAGATGGCGCCAACTTGAATGCTTGTAAGAAGAAGATCAGTTACGGGCATTTTTTAGCGGCAGTTCGGGTTTTATCTTCCAGTGGTGTTGCTCCTCGCAATGATTTCACCTTGTCGGAATTACAATTGAAGCATCCAGCAGAACCGCGCCCCTTTATTCCATCGGAATTGGTTAGTATTGACTCCATCGTTGTTGATTCTAAGGCAGTTCTTGGTTCCATTAAGAGTTTCCCAAGTGGAACCTCTTGTGGCCGTGACGGTTTACGTGCACAATATTTTTTTTGATGTATTGAGTGGTGCGGCATCAGCAGTGGCGGACGATTTGGTTGCTTCAATTACATGGGTTGTCAATTTATGGTTTGCAGGTAAATGCCCCAGTGGTTTTGTAACACCCCGTGTTTTTAGCATGGCGCATGCTAAAAGAAGCGCCATGGCCTGAGATGAAGCTTCATCCAAAGCTTCCGTTGTGTAGGAAAAAGGAACATTGGCCCTTGGCCAATGTGTTGACAGTGTACGGCCAACATGGCCGGACATCGGGTTGGAAGTGTACGGCCAACATGGCCGGACATCGGCTTGGAAGTGTACGGCCAACATGGCCGGATATCGGGAAAATACATGGCAACGACCATGAATAGTAAATGGGGAGTTGATGAAAGATTTTTGGTTCCCTTTCCATACTTGTAGAAATTCCATTACCATGAATAGTAAATGGGGAGGGGTAGTTGGTTGAAGGTGCATATGCGGACTATGTACCAAGTAAGCTTCATAGCTTAGCCGGAAGAGTATAAATGATGCCTAAGGCTCATTTATAGTTGCGTAGCCTCTCGAAGAGGGCGTTTGATGCTTAGGCATCATTATGCCATATTGCGGACCAAACATGCATCGCTTGGATGCATTCCGACGGAACGGCCTATACGGACTAGGCCATTTCCATTATTGCTTAGCCATGGCCTAACAAACGAGTTGGAATAAGTTGCTTGTCCCTTCGTGATGAACTACGGTCTATGCTTGATCCCTTTAGAGTAGGGGAAGGGTGCGTAGGTAGCCGCATGATGAGTTGCGGCATTCTTAGGTCCCGCCCTCTCATCGCTCATATCATCTAACTCGGAGATGATTGCGACATTACGCCCCTCATATCATCTAATCTCGGTAGCTCGCCGGATATGATTGTGGCCATACTTGATGAGGCTTAGTTGCATGCCAGCAAGTAGATGCTCATACTTCCTATCAAGCTACAAAAAGAAAGTTATAGCCTATGCGGAGGCGAAAAACCCCGAGTGTCGTAATTTAGCACAAGAGAGTCCATTTTGATGGGAAACGACCCAAAGATCAAGACATGTTGATCTATGGATCCACATGGTCACTGAGGAATTTAGCCAAATTCCATCGTTTAGGGCCTCAAAAGGCCGTTTTTGCCGTATTAAGCAAGTTTTTGCTTTCTTAATAAACCCTTTTGCGGAACAAGGGTAAGTTGGAACGGTGTGGAAGCTAAGTTAGTTGCATCATGCTCCACGAGCATGCTTGCAAGGGCGAATGAACGTGCATTTTCCTAGCTTTAAAGTCCCGGATCGTAGCTTCATCATGGCGCACCGGGGGAGTTACGGCCTGCGGGGCAACGCGCCAAAGGCGTAATTTTCCGGTCCGTCACAGGTTTGGGTGAGTTCATTGTTAGTGCACCCATTACACCATTGTTGAAGCCGGATGGTGGTCTAAGGCCCATAGCCGTTGGTACTATTTGGCGTAGACTTGTCTCAATGGTGGCTGCCTTCTCTGTTGGTAAAGCCATGACTTATTACTTGGGAGATCATCAATTCGGTGTTGGTGTACCTATTGGTGGTGAGAGTATTTTACATGTTGTAAATATCTTGCTAGAGTTGAAAGGTCAGTATGTTGATTTATCTTCTCCAACGCTTTCAACATGGTCATCAGGACTCATCTCATAAAGGAAGTTCGACTCCAATGTCCAGGTATTTCACGATGGGTTGACTTTTGTTATAGTAGGCCCGTTAGACTTTATTATGACCAATACATTCTTTCATAGGCCCTTGGTGTTCAACAAGGGGATCCTCTCGGTCCTTTGTTGTTTGCCTTGACCCTCCATCCGCTTGTGAAATCCATTGCTTCTCAGTGCAAACTTGATTTGCATGCTTGGTACTTTGACGACGGTACTATTATTGGGGATACTCTCGAGGTGTCTAAGGATCTGAATATCATTGAGTCTAAGGGACTGGTTAGAGTTTTACATCTCAATATAAAGAAAACAGAGGTTTTTTGGCCTACCGCTGATCATAGAAGCTTTGATGTGGATGTTTTTCCTCAGGATATTAGCAGGCCTTCTAACTGGGTTAAACTCTTGGGGGGACCAGTGAGCCTAGATATGGACTTTATTAGCAATATGGCGGTTGCTAGAGTTCATAAGACTATTCAGCTAATGTCGTCCATCAAAAAACTCAAGGATCCTCAGAGTGAGATGTTATTATTTCGAAATTTCACCGGTGTGTCTAGATTGTACTTTGCTTTGCGTACTACCAATCTTGCATCTTTAAAACATGCCACATAATTATTTGATGATCAGTTATTTCGGTACTTGATACTATTGGTCACGGGAGATGGGGCAGGTTTTGGGCCGTTGCAAAAGCGTATTGCTACTATCCCTATTAAGGAAGGTGGATTTGGTATTTATACTATGGCAGATACCCGGAACCATTGTTACTTGGCTTCTCAGAGTCAAACGGTTTCGGTTCAGAAGGTGATTCTTGGTAATCTATTTTCTTCAGACAAAGGTTTCGCTTATCAGTCGGCTCTTCAGAACTTCATCCAGGTATGTGGTTTTCCTTCTAATTATTGTGTTGATGATACTTCCCCCCTTCTATACACTCCCTGGAAGTCACTTATTTCGACGCAATTAAGAAGCAAATCCCAAACCAATTTTCAATGTCTGAAAGAGATTCCATTTTGTGGCAGTGTAACCGTGTTAAGCATGCTCAACATTACCTGTTGTCAATACTTATCAGTGGTCTGAATCAATGCCTTGGTCCTAGACAGTTTCGTGTTGTTGTTTTTTATCGTCTTGGTATTCCCTTGTTAGCTGAAGGCATCCTGTGTTCTAGATGTAATAGACCTATGGATATTTTTGGGGATCATGCTCTTCACTGTGCCAAGGATGTTAGGATCAAATTTCGGCATGACCAAGTACGTGATGTTGTTGTGGACATTCGTTGCAAATCTAGTGTGCATGTGCGTAATGAGGCAGCTCTTGGGCTTCTCTCTGACGATAATAGGGACATACGTCCTGCTGATATTCTTGTTCTTAATTGGGAAAATGGCCAAGATGTTTGTATGGATGTTACAGGCATCTCTCCCTTCACAGGTGATGGTATTCGCGCTTTTTTCCCAGGTCAAGCTATTGCCAATGCTGTTTTACGTAAACGCAATAAATATTAGGATCAATGCACTTCTCACGGTTATGGGTTAGGTGATAGACGCATTAATGTGTCTAATTTGTCCTCAATGTTTCGTATTGTTAGTACTCATTTTTGTCCTTATTATGGTGTTTTGTGTGTTTGTAGGTATTTTTTGGAAATAAAGATTGTTGGAAAATTCGGCTCGAAAAGTTGCTCCGGAACACCCCGGAGGACATTTGTTATTCGGACTCTCGATTTTGGATAAGGGGCACCCAATTACTAAAGGGCACCTAATTGCTATTCGCACTCCGGATTGGATAAGGGGAGGTCATCTTCTTTGTTTGAAACTGTTTTTGGCGGGGAAAATTTAACCTTCACAGGATTAATTAGGGTTTGGTTTTTGGAGGTATTATAACGAGATTCAATGGCCGAAATTAATTGGGTTTGTTCTTAATGGCGATATAGGGATGTTAATGGTCTCAGATTCGGTTAGAATGGGCTGGATAATCACCAATAGAGCAAATTTCAGTCTCGGGTTTAATTGGCTCCGGAAAGTTTTGTTGGATTCTGGAATGGATTTGGTGCGACTTAATCACTGAAACTGATTGGTTTGGTCCTGGTTGATCTAAACAGATCGGTAAGTCCTTCGGATTCGAAATAGTTGGGCTACATTGTTGGGAATTGCAAAGACACGAGGAGAATGAACTACACGAGCTTGTTTGTGCTCGCACATGGCTGCGAGTGAAGATAACTCATTATCTGGTGTGTTGGCAGCATGCATGGAACGTGTTTGAATGATCGTAGCTAACAGTTAACGCGTGCAGAGGAATGGAAGGAAAGAAAGTCGCGTGAAGAATAAAATAAAACCCGTAAAGAATATTGAATTGATGACGAGATATTTTGGAGATTTTGTGCATCTGTGAAGTATATAAGGGGTGCTTGAGTGCCGGAGAAGAGCTACGGAGAGTTTGGGAGAGATTGGGAGAGTTGCAGAGCTTCAGAAAGTCGAGAAAATCAAGTGGTAGGAAACCACCATTTCTGCTGCTGCTGAAGAACACTAAGAACATCAACGCACAAGGGACGTCGTTTATCAACGGTGATAACGACACATCGAGGGTCGTAGTTTAGCGGACAGACTTAAAATCGAGACATCGAGGGTCGTAGAACGACAACATGACAACACTTTACATGTATCGTTCTCGTAATGATCCGTTTGTAACAATTAAAACTGTTACAAATCAGGCTTTTCATCCTTTCTCCCTTGTTCATCATTTGTAAACCATTTTTGAGCATTAATAATGATTTTTTAGCGTGTTTACACCATGATGAGGTAGAACCCATCACTGGGACGACGGAGGAAGCTGTTTTGCACCCATGTGGTAATTCTATTTAATTCCTTTATGACTATTTGCACTATTATAAGTGATTCATGATTTTTATTGATTATTGTGAATTCGTTAGATGTCGCATGCTTAGTCTTAGGTACTTTAGATGCGTCATGCTTGTGAATTACATATAATTCTTTATAAAATCTACCTTGGCAAAGAATTAGAGTCGATGTTTGTTACTTTATGAGCCTTAATTGTGCGGAATTAATAGATGAACCGCAGGAATGTGAGAATTGGTGGAATCCCGAGTCCTAGTAACTATCTTCGTCTTGTGACATAAATTGTATATTTTCTCTATTTTTATTATTTTTCTTTATTAAATCCTAAAATCAATTTCGACAAGTCCGAGTGAACGACAACTCTACTTACCACTATCTAAAATTCGATCATTAGGGGTCCTAGCCTTTACCACGTTGGGGGAACTTGGGGATGATACTTTGTGTTTTTTTTAAGAGATTGAAAAATTGCCTAGTTAGTAATGATGTCGGTAGAGGTGTTGGGAAATTTATTTTTTATAGACTAGGTGCTCAGCTTGTTGCTAGGCTACCAACAAAAGTCTTGTATGATTCTATCGATTGATTGTTTCTTATAAAATAAAACAATAATTGATTATTTTTTATTTTTTTTTTGAATTGAAAGATATGACAAACTAAAAATAACAAAATAATAATGAAACCACTAAAGCCACGGATGAAGGACTTTATCACTAAACTCTTCACAACCCGTACTGTCTTGATTCCATAATCTTCACTAATTCTCATCTTATTTTCTTTTCTTTGCTCTTGTAAAATACCTCGTCAAATGTGTATAGAATTCTGCTCTTTGTACTGTATCTTCACTTTGAATAAGAATTTTACTTTTCCTTGAATTGTTGCATGTAAACCTCATACTATTTCAACTTTCTTAAAATATTTTGATGTCGCTCTGCTTGATGATGATGATGTGTTTCTATGGGTCTTTTGATGTTGTTGAGAGAGAGAATGATGATAACTGCAAATCAAACTAAAAGAAGGAGTTTTCATCTTTAGACGTCATCCTCATGATTGACGGAATTAGCACTCAAGAGATCAAAAATAGTGCTGAAATTGGTGCGAAGTTGGGTAGCTCACCATTCCTACCCGGAATTGACGTACGGTGACACACACTCTAAAAGGACTTTTTAGATAGTCACAAAATGAAGGTTGGTGCCTCGATTGATGTAAAAATAGGTAGTCTCCACTAAGGGTGATCACAACTCTACTACCAAATATCTTTGCAGCACCTAATTTGCCCATCGGCATGGTTAAATCCAACTTTAACGCTCTAACAACTAAGAAACCCGATCAGTTATTTTGGTCAGACTCTCTATGTAAACATATCTAGAAGCATACTAGTGACTCTAAAATCTCTAAAAGTTTGAGGTTTTATGCAAGTATTTACAAAGATTTTGAAAACTAAATATTTTTTTATTTTTTTTAAATGCAAAAGACTAAAAACTCTATATGCAAAATACTCCCCCAAACCTAAATATAACATTGTCCTCAATGTTTCGACAAATAAGCAAAATTGCAACAACATACAAGGAGAACAACGCAAAATATATTTTAAAGGAAAGAGATTACCAGATGTTGGCGAGAGCAAGATTAGAACCGCATTATTCAAGTAGAATCAGACAGGAAATCAACAGACGCCACATTGTATACAAGAAAAAACTAGAAAATGTAATTACCTACTAGATTATATACAAGAGAAATTCACCATAAACTAACAATCGAAAGAGTTTAGGATCAACCCAAAAGACGAAGTGAAGAAATTTTAGCAACCTCACATAATTATAATAGGACAGAAATGCAAGTGAGACTGCAAACAAAAATGAGTTTCCCCCAAACCTGGATTTTTCACTGGATATACTATTGGATACAAAATCTCGCAGTTTTGGAGGTTCATCATGCACAAGGTCTAGTACAAAATGAACCGTGGCAGGAACAGGCAGAGTTATGCATTTTGACCGTGGCTCCTCAAAGATATTATGCTTAGCTGCAAAGTAGTCCATGAGGACTTGGGAGGCACACAGTTCCAATCCTAGATTAGGTACTCTTAGAAAAGTAGGTTTAACAATATCTTTACAAACCAAATATAGGTTGGGTGCAAGATTACCAGTTTGTGGCATGGGTAGAGAGCTAGACTCGTCTAACTTATGTTCATTGTTATGCTCAAAAGTTTCAGTACGTAGCCTAGTATTTTTCCAGTCAGAAATAAGTAATGCAGTATCATGCTCACAGTCATTGAACAAATTAACAAGCCCCAATTCAGTATTATCAGCATCAATCAAAACTTTATTCTCATGCATAGGCAAATCAAAAGAGATATCATACTGTGACCTAGGTAAAGAATCAGACACATCAATTATATTTTCATGCATAAGATCATTAGTGTCAACAGAAGATTCAACATTACCTAAGTCAGACACAAGTTGTCTGTCATGCTTATCTTCACAGAATAATTTCACAGGCTCCGGATCAGTATCAGTATCAATATCGCATGTATATGGAATACTAGAAGAAACATTATTCATGAAGATCGAGGCAGAGAAGCCTAATGTCTCAGAACCCAAGGGTTCCAAAATATTTTCAACATAAACATGTTCTTCTAACATAACATCATAATCATCATCATCATCATAACAGAAATGCGATGCCTGATTCACGATCATAGTGTCTCTGGTCCACTCATTTACCTCTAGATTAGGTTCATGTTCAATATCAATTACATGAGTAGGACTAAACACACTATTTTCAATATTTACCTCATTAGGAATAACAAACATCTCATCATGAAATTCCTCTCTTCCCTCCTTTTGTACATGAAGCAAAATCGTATCTAAATATGCATTAATTTGTCCCATGGAGGGAGAGTCTTCAACAATAGGTATCCTCATAGCATATGGGTATTCAATACATGGTTGCACATAAGGGTCACTACAGAAAGGAAATTAAGAAGCAATGCTATATGGTTTATTATGAAATGCATTCAATTCAAATTCAGCATTGTCTGTTTCAATGAGTTTGTGATTTTCCTCCACAGATTGCACACAAGGGGGCAGGGGAGTGCAAAATTGTGCAACTTCCCACTGTGGAGAATGATACATGTGTGAATGGTCATTAGGGTCTATAGAATACTGATCGCAACCTTCAAAAGGTTGATTATGGTCCCAATGATTACCAGCATAGTAATTAGTAGACAATTCATACATTAGATTATCATGGCCTTCTACACTGCCTAAGATCATGCATTTCAGGGCAGTGCTCAGTTAAATGACTTGTGTAGCCACAGACGATGCAAACGGAAAGTTTAACTTTCCTAGATGACATAGATGTGACAAATTTATCATATACATGCATTTCTAAAGCAGTGATTTGAGCCTCTAACTGATCCAAAAGTGACGAATGTGTGAGTTGGGCACTGTAAAGATGTTCATTTTCACTCAATGGTGGATGATACATGTGTGAATAGTGATTATGGTCCATGTGTTGAGGCTCAGGACTATGAAAATGTCCATAAAAATCCCTATAACTATTGACAGCATGGTCTGTGGGAGGCTCATAACGTGAAGCATGCCCGTAAGCAAGTTCTCTAATCGATGATTTCTCATCCCCAGTTGCAGACCAAAATCCTGACATGAGTCCTCAAACAGTCTAAACACGGTATACACGGTCATTAAAACAGAGATGAAGTCATGAAGGCTAGCTCGGATTTTTCCACAAAGTGTATAATATTACTGTCTCTAGGCTTGTTGCAGTTACTAAAGATTAGTCCAAAAACTGGGATTTCAGATAGATAGTGACAATGATGACTATCCAGACAATCAATTTGGCCTCAAAAAGAAACAATCATAGCTTAACAGACATGCCAAATACTATGTTATCATACCCAAAGTTAGCAACAAATCCCCAAGACAGGCCACAGATGAAGCCTAGAGGGAGGACAGACAGATTCATAGATTCAAACAGACACAAATTTAGTGCAGTGAAACAGAACTTCAGCTAGCTAAGATTTTATTCAAGTGTTGCAGAATCATGCTCAAATTCCAGATATTGCAGGGGTGGAGTGATCAAGCAACTATTTCAGAATCAAGCAAACATGGTATTTGGCTATGACAGTACCAGCATTCACATTCAGTGTTCAAGAGAAATACCGCCAATACAGGATCGAGTGTACACACGACAGATAAGTGTGTTCTTCTCCTTTTACTCCTTTGACTTGCACAGCAGCACCACAGGTACCTACATTGTCGTGATGGCAACTCAATTTTCGTGAAGAGAAAACTACAGGAACAGCTGGGTAACACCTAACACATCTCGAGAGTTGACATAATGAAAAGAGCAGAAAAATTCAGGATGGTTGCTGCAGTGCATGTGAGATGTGACAAATCAGGCCTTGCAGATTCAATATTTAAGTGCATGACAAGTCTTTTAGCAATGGTAATGAAACCTAATATCTTTTGGGTAAGGCAATGATTCTCAACAAGGTAATAGCAAAGACGGCATTTACGAGACTTCTATATGCATATGTAACGGAAAAAAAGAATGACAAACAAAATGCGGGGAATGGAATAGTTCGGTTGATGATTCTAATTACGCTATAACCGAGATGGTGAAAGATACGTAAGAAACCTAACAAATGCAAAACTAAAACTGCAGAATGCAACTAGATGTTTACTAAACTAAAAATATGGTATGATGCAGGATAATGATGTAAAATATTATGACAGAAGATAAAGCTAAAAATAATGCTTATGAGGATAAGATGCAGCTACAACTACAAGAGCAGAAAATCTAGCACATATTTACAATATTAACAGAAAATCAGTAAAGTAACGAAGAAACTTCAGCCACACCGCTATCGGGTCCCCGACAGCGGTGCAAAAAACTTGGTAGGTATGGAAATGAGTACCTACAATGACTGCAAGTGCACAGTGATAATTTTGTAAGGTGCAAGTACAGGTCGATCCCACAGAGACTCGGAGGGTGTAAATTTGAAGTTATGGTCTCACTAAAACTGATTTCTAACAAGGAGTAACCAAAAAGGGGGGTTTTGTTTGCCGATACGGCTAGATGATGGTAGTGACTAAGATAACAAAAATGAAATCAAAAGTAATCTAACAAGCAGATAAATAGGATGCTAGGGCAGTCAAATCCATCTCTTAACCCACAACAAGTCACTTCAGTCTCAATAATGTTCTTGTCCCTTATAACGGACACCAGTCAAGATGCAAGTCTGTTGTTTATCCAGGGTAATCTTTAAGTAGATGTCTAATATCAACTAAGGTAACTAATCCCTAGCATAAGATGTTTTCTTACAACACAACTCATCACAGATTAGCTTGGTCTCTTAAGCATGAGTTGAAGCACAACATGGAGTTATTCTAACTACGTATGTTGCATAACAAACAAGGTGAAAGCAATATATGTGACACAATGATTAGAACATTCATATATCATTTAAGCACAACAAGAACAATACTCAAAACATGAATAAAACTAAGCAAGAGATTAATGGTATCTAAATCCTAACTATGAAATAAGAACATCATGGAGATAAAACCAAACATGAACTACTGTTTGGTGCACCGACTAATCCGGGCATGAGTTTTACAACACAAACCCATCTCTATTTATACACAAATTTTACTCAATTCTACTCCAATTCGATAACTAAGAGGGACCCACTCACCCAAAATGTGTTTCTATGACAGTTTACATCTTCAATTCATCTCTGCAAGCCTACTATTCCAGTTGTTTGAAGATAACCCTAACTTTATCTCTCTCAATTATAGCTTCTAGGGTTAGTGTTTTTGATAAGAAATAAGATAAGGTTGGGAGAGATAGATATTAGAGGTATAGTTGATGTTAATTATGGTGGTTGTTCTCAGAGAGGTGGGGGTAGATCTTTGCGTGATGTTCCTTCGCGCTTCACTGCCTTCTAGTAGGAGCTTTGTGTTGTCTGTCTTCCATAGCCATTAGTCACCGTTCTTTGCTCTTTTGGCTTCTTGATTCATCCAAGCTTTATTTACTACCTAAAAACACAATTAGTACAAGTATTTATTCTTCAAAACAATGAAAATACATAATTTGGGATAATATATGATTTTAAAGCGCAAAAGATGAGTTAAATGCCAATAAAAAGGTGTATAAATATGCACTATTTGGCACTCATCATTATTACACACAAATGAAATGTTCCTTCATTTAGATATGGGTAACCGTACCTAAACGTGTACACTTAGTTGGCTCAACAATAGTTAACCAGAGTTAGCCATATGAACACTTCCATATCAACCTTGTTCATCTTAATCACAACTAGTTCAAATGACTCAAATGAAACTAGTTATAGAGTTGTTCAATTGTTTATATTATCATAGAAGTATACAAGACACAACGGAAGCAAAATCGATTTTGATTCACTCGAATAAATTCATGAACATTATAGCCACGGTTTGCAAAAGATTGCATTCCTTATTATATATAAATGTATTTGTTCATGAACAACCGATTTAGAACTTAACCCACTCAAGTATGCAAACGGGTACGCATATCTAAGTAGTCGGACTTGGTATGTGTTCTCCAGTATGCAAATGGGTACACATACTGTCGTTCAGGACCGAACTCAGTTGCAATCAATACGCATACGTGTATGCATACTAAGTTCCCGGACTTGGAATATATTTGCAATAATTACCATACAAGTAAGCATACTGTGCAAAATTCGATTATGGTTAATTGTTCTAAACTTCCATTCAATCATTGAAACATTCTTAAAAGACGGGAATAGTTGTCTCACACAAACTATTAACTTCAAAGTAATTTTTAAGTGATCAAATGATCAATAAGAAACATAACGAGACTACATCAAATGACTGTCTCACACAAATCATATAAGATGTTACCAGGCGATTTTCACATGATCATCTTTTGACTTTCGTCAAGAATATAAGATGAACTTGGTTAAAGCGAAAGCTTACCAACACATATTTCGAGAAATATGTAAGCGAGTTAAACTCAGCTCGAAATATCAAATGTGTATACTTAAAGTCTATATAGATATACGAATTTTATATCAATAGGAGGAGATAAAATAGAAATAAACTTCTGAGTGTTAGATGAGTTCAAGTCTCCACATACCTTTTGTTGATGAAGTTCCACAATCTCCCTTTAGTAGTTCTTCGTCTTCAATTGATCAACGTCGTGAAGTCTAAAGCTCAATTACACATTCTATCCTAATCCGAGACATAGCTATAAGTAGACTAGAAATCAAGACTTATAGTTTTGACAACTAAACTTGACAAACAAGATTGAGATAGCAACGCTTGCGAGTTCGACCAAGCAGTGCTCTAACAGACAACTTCTAGCGAAGTGTAAGCCTTTGCAAATGAAGCATCCCCTATACTTTCGGGCTGAAGGGAATAGTTCATCTTCCTTTGGCTCATGCTTGTGCTTAATGCCTACAGATATTTCATTTCCTTTGGCAGTTCCTTCCATGACTTTGCATATCTTCAGTTGTTATGCAACTAGTAAGCTCTCTCAACGTTTGAATATCCATCTAAATGCTATGAATTTTTGGCTTCTTGAGTTCAGCAATGACCAAAGAACTCGTTCCAGGAAGAAATTAGAACATTTGATCTTCTTCATTCATGCCACGCACTTCTTGCACCAATGCAAGGAAGTTTTCAGCATAGGCCTGTGGTGTACCCGTCATTTTTAGCATACGCAAACTTTCTCTTGCATACCAAGCATGATTACTCGGCCAGAACTGACATCTCAGTCCTTCTTTCATGTCATTCCAAGACATAGTATTGGCATAACCAACGGCTTTATATTCTTGCCGCATAGTTCGCCACCAAACCTTGGCATCATCACCTAGGTAATTTTATGCGAAAGTTACCGTTTGTCCTTCCCCTATTCCATTTGCCTCAAATTATGCCTCAACGTCATACAAGAAATTCTCAATTTCTCTAGCATTTCTAGAACGAGCGTAAATTCTTGGCTCCGAGATTCGATTAGAGCTTTCTCCATTCACGTTTTCCTTTGCAAACAAACATTCGCAAGCTAATCAGTGATGGTCTTGCGAAGGCTTGTTATCTCCTCAGACATTTGGTTCGCATGGCCTGTTAGTATGGTCTTCATGTCACTGAATCGCCCTTTCAATTCAGTCACTTCAGTATTGGTTTCGCAATTCAGCAAGGTTGCATCAGACACCTTGTCCTCCACTGCACCTACCCTTTCGTCAAATTCTTTAAACCAATTTGATGTTCTTCCTTCAAGTAAATCTAGCCTGCCATGTTCTTCAGAAACAAGAGGAATATCAAGGCCATCACAACCCATGTCTATAGTCAGATTGCTAAGATCATCATACTCCTCTAATTGATCAAATGTACCCGGTAATTCTTTGTCGATCACAGAGCCATTAGAACCCATTTTTAATGCAAATTCTCTGAAAATAATGCGCCACTTACTTTCTCACAGGAAAATAGCTTAAGAGATAAATAAGTACCATAATATATTATCCAACAAATACATTTGAACTGTGTACCATACACAGCTCTGATACCCGAATTGTCACAACTGCAAATGCTCCAAGCAAATTTGTGCGCAACTGTAACCCGACAACACAATGGTTATGTGAATCAAGCTTCACCCACCTGCACTTCATCCTTATAAGTTTGCACCAATGCAAACAGCCAACTCTTCAGTTCTACAACGGAAGTTTAATTTTAACCTTCTTTCACTTCTCTTAACTTCTCAAATGCTTACCATAAAGCACTTAAACATTGCCATACATTACCAACAACAATCAGCCAACCAAGAACACCTAGAGCATGACACAATCAATCCAATTTTATTTCATTAAAGGGAAGATATACAAAAATTTCCCACTTAGGGACTTACACAAACTTGTTCCTCTTGAACCAAGCCTTAACCTTATACAAACTCTCTCAATTTGAGTCTCACAATCTCCAAGGTAAGCCTACTGATTTTCCTATACCATATCACTATTTATACAACAGCTTTACTGTCCAAAAACCGTGCACAAGTGTTGCACACGCAAGGGACATCCGTCTGTCCCATGGAGTAGTTCCATAACCGCTACAAAAGGTGCCAACTTGTCCAGTTTCTCTTTAAACTCGTGCCTACATCCAACACCTGTTCCCAAGTAGTTATGAACACTCTCCCACACTTATAAACTTTCTTTATAACCGTTCTATCTTGTTTCGCACCTTTGGCACGCTTGTGAAGCCAATAACCAATTCTTAACCGTCACTTGAGCCATATTGCACAACTATTGCGCTTTACTGAACTTGGCCTTGATCCAATGTACGGCCAACATTGTGCTACACTCATCTCGGCCATCCCCTTAGCTTTTTCTTGTTATTCATGCGCCATATGATTCATTTATCCAATCTGCTCGACAATAGCAATGCCACTCTTGCGGTACTATCTTGTTTCCATTATCCAAGCTTGAGCCAATCCCTGAACTAATGAATAGGCCAACTCTTGGCCTATTCTACCTTCTTGCATTATCCTTGAGTTTGTGCCAACTCAATTACATAGATATTCCTTAATGCCAATATCGCATGTTACATCTTATCAACTTGGCCTTGCCTTGCCTTTTCCTCAATGAAGCTACATTGTGCCGGCCAATAAGCTTCATTACTATGAAAATGTCCTTACAGTATAGCGCCATTGTTGCGCGTCACTGGCCCTGTAGGGTCTTTACTATTTTAGCACTTGACAATCTATGCAGTGTCGCGCCATCTTGGACAAACACTTGACTAGGCCGGTTATGTTGTAACACGCAAACTTTGCGCTTCACTATCCTGATCGGTCCTAGATAACCAAATTTAGACCCTTTCAGAATACGATAACAACACCAATCTTATGTCCCTCAAACAATCGCACCGTTACTTATCCCAACATTATACACCAACAACCAATGAAGACCCCTAATTCAATCTCTCTTATACACCTCTTACCCATCGGAAAATTCCTATCAAACTCATGGTGGAAGATCACAATAACATCATTTCTCATTAGTTGGTCCACCTTCATGATTCTTCTTACAGGGAAATTTTGCGATAAATTGCAATCTTGATTTCAGTATCCGAGGTAACTTTCAGCTGGTTGTATGAGGCTTCCTTTATAGCTCAGTCCACCAATTTCTATTTTGTCCAACTCTACTTAACCGACAGAAAAAAAATTCCAATACCCTCATCCGTGGTTTAACCATCAACAACACCCGACACCATTTCTTCAGTTCGATCAGAAGATCAATTCCATCTCCATTTTCGTCTACGATCTCCCATCTTATCACCGTTCAGTCCGTAGATATTCCACCATCCAACACTACCTCCTACAATCAACGCACGCCATTAATCTCTCTAACAACTTCCAGTTCGATCTACAGCAAACCCCCACAAATGATTCAAAAAATATACCGTACATTCAATCAAATCATCACCTAGCTTTACTACTGCCAATTTCCAGTCAAGACCAAGAAATCACAATACAAATTCACCCCAACCCATCATTACTCAGCTGATTCGAAGTTTGTCTTACCTATAAAAAAGCTATCTAATTAAATGTGAAACTTGAATACCATACCAAGAATCCAAATTTTTGCCTGGAAAATAAAAACCAATATCATACCTGTCAGTTCTCATTTAGCCAATTTTATGGAAACCATAAATCTTATATGCACTCTGTGTAATCAACATCCACAAACTAGCAAACATCTTTTTATGGAATGTGACTTTACTAGAGCTGTTGGTATACCTCCTGCAACATCAACCTCACCAGGGCAACTCTCGGGGAGCAAGACAATATTTCTACTCTAGTGCAACTTGGTTTAGGAAAACCAACTTTCCATCCAATTTGGGTGATTCGGCTTCTCTCGTGCTACTATCTTGTTGGTATGTATAGAAGACCAGGTGTGAGGTGGTCTTTCAAAAGAATAAACCAAATCCAGTAATCACATGAAAACAGATAATTGATCATCTTGAGCTTATTAATAATAAGGTGGTATCTACAAAACTGCCTAAAAGAGCCACCCCCATGAAAATCCAAGATTTGGCGATAACTTATTAACCTTCTCCTACATGTCTACATCTATGATAAAATCACTGAAGTAATAGGGATTGACATATTTATTAAAACATATCAGTATCATTGTTAGAAGGCAAAGCTACGAAATCAGAGTTTTCTCAAAGATGAAGGAGACAACAAAGCTTCCTTTGAAGCACTAAGACAGACAAACATTTTGAAGTGCAAAGCAATAAACTTAGCAGGAAACAACAGGAACCTATCTGAGCTATGAAAGGAGCCACCAGAAACACCTGTTGGATAGCTAATGGCACTATTAATAACATCATCATTACGAAGACTAGTTTGAATAGTATATTTTGTAAGGAATTTAATTCCAAAAACTCTAATGACGTTAGATTTTTAGTCCTTCACGGTTACTCACAACTTTCCCCTCTCTGTTGGGTTGATGTACTGTAGACCTATGGTTTTATGTAACCGATTTCTTTATTTTATAAAAATAAATAAAAAATATTAAGGTCAACGGGGAAATGACAATGGACCAACTTAAATTAAAACATGGATTGTTGAGTACTTTAAAAATATTTTTCAGGACCAGTCTTTTTCCAGACCTCAAACAGATGATTTGTTTTTTTTTTTTAATTATATTCCTCGGGAGCATGCTGTGATGTCTTGGAGAGATTGATGAAGAAGAAATTCTAAAGATATGTGTGAGTGTCTGAGAGGGAGATTGATAAGAAAGAAATTGTGAAGCAAAAAAAGCTATTAATAAATACGCAGCTATAAATATCACGGAAAGAACAAGGCCCCCGGCCCCGATGAATATCCAATTGAGTATTATCAAAAGACTTGGACCATTACTATAATAGATGTGCTTAATGTTTTCAAGGAATTATAAGAGAATGGGTTTTTAGATTGAAGACTCAAAAATTAACACACAATTTAACCGGCCATTAATTAATTCGGTAAAGTAAGATAAATTTGCCTTCGGCTCTCTAGACTAGTATAGCACGCATGCGCGATGCGCCTACCGGTACATTCGTGCAGTAATCAACGGTCAAAGTCAACACTCAATGAACGGTGAACGCCAAGTGGTGAAAACTCATTTCATATTAATGTGCAAAAGTCCTTTTATAATAATAAATTTGAATTTTTCATTTAATAATAATAATAATTTTTCAATCATAAATGTCATTTTACATCAATAATTTGTGTTTGTAACTCGTATTTTTCTAAGACAAAAAGACTTATTTATACACAACACTAGATATCACCGGGGCCTTACGGCCCCGGCTCAACCTCTCCTTTTTAATATATATACTTTAGGCCTAGACCGCAACTTTGACTGTAAAATAAACGTAAAATCCGTCATTTATCCATGGTACAATTATTACCTTTGTATTTGGGAGTATTTTTATACCGCCTTTGACATTACATGTTCACATTAAAATAAAACAAAAAAAATGAAAAACTATAATCGACTTAAGTGGTTTTTGTATTGTTATCATCACTCAGAATATGAGAATTTGCAGTATGTCAAGTGCATAATAATTTCTCAGAGGAATTATTATTAACGAACCCCCATTCAAGTGCATTAACAGACCATACCCCCAAACCAATATTCATCTCCATAATGTTAAGTTGGTGTAATAAAAGGATCTACATGAAAAAAACTATGACTTGCACCTTAAATGTCCTTCAAGATCAGATGGTGTCCAAAGCCATTTTGTACATCCAATTGAAACTTTACCACCTCGTGCTATTACAACTAAAAACGATTGTGCACCCAGTTGTCAGAAATAGATCTCATAGTTGGAATCCCTTGGTTAAAATTGAAAACTTAAGAATTTGGCATGAGTTTCTAATTTGGTCTGTGTTTCCACCCTTTTTTTTTTGTGTTTCTGTTGTGTATGTTTTTGTTATCAAAGGTAATTGACATAAATGTATTGTGTTTATAATTTGTAAGAACACCTTGAATTTTAAAAACTAAACCATATATGTTTGAGCCTTCCATGATTTTGGATCATTTATCTTTTATAATAGAGTTTAAAAGATAAAATATACTTAATATAACAACGAACGTTAATTGACATAAACTTTTTCTTAAAAGCAAAATATTAAAAAATCATAAATAAAAGTAAAATTAACTACTTATTATAATTGAGTAGCCCGTAAAGGTCAATAAACCGAAAATACATTGATATTAAAGAAACCAATCAACTTATTAATTGAAGAAGAGATCTCCTCCTCTCCACCTCTTTTCGAGGGTCGTACGGAGTATGCAGCCATTTCTAAAACTCCATATCATTCCAGTAACCTTGTTTCTGAGAAACCATTTGTTTTATAAGTGGTGAATTCACGGACTCGTAATTCATTCACGCATCACGGTTTTTGTAGGTGGGCAACTCATTCTTCTTGATAACACTAATTTTTAGTTTGGATGGCTCACCAAGTATTTTTGAAATATATATTGGATTTTCATCTTTAGTCTTGTTTTTGCATTGTGTCACGTAGTCTTCTGTATTCAAGAGATGCTATCTTTATGTATTTCATTAAAATACCTCAAGATATCATACAATCATATGCAAACACTAAAAATTGAAAAGCAAAACAACGGAGGGTTTTAAATTACTGTTCAACCACTTTAGTTCAGATCAAAATAAAAACAAATAAAAATTAATAAATTATTCAAATAACTTTTGAGGGATAATTCCTGGATAAGTATCTAATTAAATATGGCGCGACACGGTGACATTAAGAGTATCTTGGTCTCTTAATTGTATCATATGACATTGTAGGCGTTGATTTTGGCATAGCTGAGAAGTGACCATTGGTCTGACTAAAAAATCAATGATCCAATTAAAGTTGAATAATCAGAAAAGAATAAACGCACTATTCCAATCAAATTATCCTTTATTTTCTGGGAAGATGGATAACCAATCAAACAAAGTTAGGGGATGGGTATGTACTAACTACGAAGTGAATCCTTATTCTTTTTAACTTTTAAGATATCCACTCCAAGGAAGCATTTATATTTTTGCGCCATTAACCATATCTACGGTAACTACTTTGGATGCTTTAAATCTAGATGCCCACATTTCAAAGACATTGGCAAGTTGGCTAGATATTTGAAACCAAATATTTATTAATCAATAATATAAATAGCATTTATCTACAGTCAGTTGAATAAGTGTGTAATACCAAGATCCAGATCACATAAATTTTCATATACAGAGCAAAAGCATTACAACGTCCACAAAACTTCTTTAACTATCCTTTTATATATTTGACCTAAAGTAATCCAAACCCAATTTTGGTATCCACAACCCTTTTTGGTTTTTGCAACATATCAAATGGTTTCTTGAAGGAAATGTCTAATTATCTTCATTGATAAGGTGATCATGTTTCTTGAAGACAATATCTAATTATCTTCACTGATAAGGTGATCATAACTCCTGATGTGATAAAATCACCAATGGGATAACGAAAATTACTAATGCTGTGTATGTTAGGTTGCGTAATACTTACCTCTTCCCAACTTCTTTTTTAGTATTCGTATTATCATCTCCATATTATATTTCACAATTCCTATGCATCTATTGATGTTGGCTATAACAGACTTATCACAAACATAAAACATGAAATGGAAAGTAGTACTAACACGCAAGGCTTGAGATTTCTAGTCGTCTAACACTTTCTCCACCTTTTTAAAATCCAAACCTGGAACCATGTACTACATAGTAAGGACCAAGTGCAAGGGTGAACTCTTATAAAAAAATTCCAAAGCATATTTCTACCACAATCATTAAAAGACGGCCACATGCATATCAAACAATTGAGGAAAATGGCACTCCTATCTTATTTGTAGGTCAACAAATGGATTGCTATAAAGAGACATTCTATTATGTGTTATGTCCATGATAATCTCCTCATTTTTTGTATATGAATATCTTAGTAAGCTCCTCATTGTTGTGCTGATAAGATCTTAATTCCCCTTGAAAACAGTCGAGCATCACGTTAAGATTTCAATAAATTATAGAACCTGCATTAAAACATGTATTAAAGGAAACCTACAAATAAGAAGACAAAATTTCAGTAAAATTTTCAAGTCTGTATTTTATCTTCTTTGACTTTCCACAATGCATGTGTAAAATAGGAAGCTCGGGTTCTAGAATTGTTCACTTAAGAATAATAAATAGGGAACTATGATCCAAAATTCATAGATGGGAAAATTAATAATGGTGTTTACTTAATTTTCTATCATTTTTCACCTTAGTTAAAATAAAAATGCATACATATCAGCCTATAATTCCCGTAAAACACAGTAAAACAACACATACATATTTTGAATATACATAGGAGTTATCCAGATGATTCATAGTTCTGTAATCATATACCACAATGTAGTAACACGCAAAAAATGTCGAACTTACAATATATAACCGTATCAGTTCCTGCTAATAGTTTGTATCTCTAGTACCAAAAAAATAGACACATGTACACAAACAATAGCTAGGGGATTAGTCGATCAAATTCAAAATCATATAATAAGTGAGAAAGCAAACCTTACGCTATCATCAATTCCCGGTGGTATCATGTAAAGCACCTAGATAGTTCAGAGACCATTCATAAAAATAATAGAGCATCTTAATTACATTGAACATTTCATGGTAAATAAAACTATGTGACTAGCGATTTGAAATTGTCTTAAATCTGAGTGGAATTATGATATCAAAAAACTACGTAATCATACCATGTAAAGAGCACAAAGTTCGCGACCACTATTCCCTTTACAGAGAGACTTAAATACCACTTCGATACATGTTTAATCATATTGTACACTCAACCTAACAAAGTAGAATAAAAGCTAGATTTCACGGGATTGTAAAATTAGCTACTACCAAGTCACTACCTATTCAGTTACAAAAAAATTAGCTCACGACAAAGAGGTGCTAGGAAGTAGGCATCACATTTACCAACATGTTCGCAATCCATTGTTTCATTACTCTCTGCATTCGCATTCTATACAACTAATATGAATATTAAGAATGATGAATTTCAATAACTCCGCTACTAATTTAGTACCTTTCACGAAATATTATCATTTCTATAGCACGACTTCTCTAATTTCCTTTTGCACAACTTTTTCTTTTCTCTGTCTAAATCCAAGCATTCGATCCCAAACAAGTATAGATAAAATGTGTCTCCCAAAGACTCAATTCATTTGAAACCTGAGCGTTTAAAAAATGTACACATACACACAATAGCTAGGGAGTAGATATTATCAAATAATTTATGATATCTTATGGTTAGTGACCCAATCATCACAAAGCTAGGCGATGTTTCCCTCCTAATCTACAAAATAACTATCGTATTCATATCATCCATATCAATTTGTGCGAACACATAACCTTCGACTTGATATCGTACGCCCTCAAGCAGTTGTGCCCACGAGACTCATGTTCACTAATGAACTGTTTTAGACAACAAAACTTTGTTCTAAAATAAATTAAACATGTCAAGATTAAAATTCAAAGGAGGAACAACAAAGTTAAGAATTGTGAATATCAATTTAGCAAACAAAACGAAAAACTTAGACATATGGATTACAATGAAAAAAAGAAGAATAAAGTCGTACCAAATTTCCAAGATATGCCATTATTATAATCTTAAAGGTTTTAAATGTCTAATTTTGACTCCCACCATAATTATGAGAGATATGTATATCATTGTCAATCTAACAACTCAATATAATAAAGAAAGGATTTGTTTCTAATCCTAGCAACATGAAGTCCACAGTATACAAAAATATTGCTCAAGCACAACATTAATATATAAAACATAAACCAGACAGGGTTTTGATTTGTAAGCTAAAATAGCATATAAACCAATGAAACCCAAAATATTTTCTCACAAATAACTGTGAACCGATCTTTATTCTTTATTTTTGTTTTAAGCACAAACCATATCTTCATGTTTGTTGTATG
>JAJJWW010009980.1:0-152399 GCA_023531295.1 Papaver armeniacum
TTGTTGAAGTTGTGATACAATTGAACTTTTGACGTGTGTAATGATACTATGAAGCGTATACCAATGATTGAGAACTCTTGTTTTCTTATTGTTATAGCTACGGATTTTCAACAACAATGATGCTAAACTTACAACCTTTGGGATCATTGGAGTACTTGGAAGTGACGAAGATTTCGAGTAATGTTGAAGATTAGACATGTGGAATAGGAGCTACAAAAGTTTATTTATTTATTTTTTGTATTCCATATGTATTAATAGTTTTGCCACTAAAATTGACAAAGGGGGAGATTGTTAGAGCATTGCTTGGTCGAACTCGCATGCGTTGCTATCTCAAGCATGTTTGTCAATATTAGTGATCAAAACTATAAGTCTTGATTTCTAGCCAATGTAGCTAAAGGTCTCGGACTAGGATAGAAAGTGTAGTTGAGCTCAAGAACTCCATGGAAATCATCATACAAGACGAAGGACTACTCGAGGAACCAGTGGAACTTCATCGACTAAAAGGTATGTGGAGACTTGAACGTATCTGTCACTCAAAAGTCTATTTACTCTATCTCCAATTCTTGAGACAAAAGTCGTTTATACGTATAGACTTTCATTATACACATTTGCTATTTCGAGCCAAGTTTAACTCGCCTATCTATTTCTCGAAATATGTGTTGGTAAGCTTTCGCTTTAACCGAATTCATCTTTACCTAGTGACGAAAGTCATGATATGTTTCAATCACTTTGGAAATTGCTCGACAAAAAATGGTCTCGTGAATAACGGCTATATAACGTTCTCTGAGAATGTTTCAATGATTGAAATGAGAGTTTAGATTACATAACCATTGGTAGGATATGAGCATTGTTTTGGAAACACATATATGTATAAGTCCTTATTCCTTGAACCAAATTTTGCGAACTTTGTTGATCAAGAGAAATGGAAGTGGTGCAAGCCAAGTACGCGAACTCAGTCCGCGAACTGGCGGAAGTTCTCACCCGAGAATTTCTGCTGGAGTTTGTGTACTCCTTCCATGAGCTTAAGTCCGCGAACCCAGTCCGCGAACTTGAGAAGGTTATATCTAAAACCTTTTGTTCTTGAACTCATGTTTATATAAACTAAGGAATGCTTTTGCAAACCGTGGCTATAAAGTTCGTGAACCGATTCGAGTGAATCAAACCGTTTTTGCTTCGATTGTGTCTTGTGTAGTTACATAAGATCTAAGCAATTGAACAACTCTCTAACTAGTTCATTTGACTCATTTGAACTAGTTATGGTGAAGAAGAATATGGTTGATATGAGAGTGTTCATATGGCTAACCATTTGGTTGACTATTGTTGAACCAACAAATGTTAATGTTTGGGTACGGTTCATAAACCCAAAATTGAACATTTCGTTTGTGTGTAACAAGCTAAGTTTTCGATCCAACGGTTGAGAAATATTAGCTTGAATCTAATCAGTTTTCATCTAACGATGAATATTGAATGCTTTGTTACTAAGCTAACATTGATTGCAAACCCTGATTTGAAAGACTATATAAGGGAGAACCTAATCCCCACACTTTACGTGTGATACTAGTTTGCTAATCTAGAGTCGATTCTCCTTTAACCTTTGGTTTTCTTCTTCTAAAACCAGGTTAACGACTTAAAGACTTCATTGGGATTGTGAAGCCAGACCGATACTACTTTTCTTGTAATTGTGTGATCTAATCTTGTTGTTTTTATCGTACAAGTACAAGTACAATTGAAATAATTGGCTTGAGATTTATATCTCCGATAGGCAAGATAGAAAAGAAATCACAAACACTTCGTCTTATCGTTTGTGATTCCACAATATTTTTTTCATTGCGTCGATTAAGATTATTGTGAGGTGATCAATAATACTAGGCTATTCTTCGGGAATATAAGTCCGGGTTATTGATTGGTTCCTGTTCACCTTGATTTATCAAAAGACGGAACAAAACTCATAGGTTTATTTGTGGGAGACGGATTTATCTATTACTATAGACTTTTATATGTGATACAGATTTGTTTATTAAAGTCTTCGACTTTGGGTCGTAGCAACTCTTAGTTGTGGGTGAGATCAGCTAAGGGAATCAAGTACGTAGCATCCTGCTTTGGGATCAGAGGCGTAGGAGCATAAGCTTGTACCTTGGATCGTGTGAGATTGATTGGGGTTCAACTACTGAGTCCGGATCGAAGTTAATTTGGAGTAGGCTAGAGTCCGTAGTGGCTTAATACGGTGTGTGTTCAATCTGGACTAGGTCAGGGGTTTTTTCGCATTTGCGGTTTCTCGTTAACAAAATTCTGTGTATACGTGTTATTTCTATTCCGCATTATATTTGTTTATATAATTAAAATATCACAGGTTGTGCGTTGTTCAATCAATTAGAATATCCGACCTTTTGGTTGTTGATTTAAATTGATTGACACTTGGATATTGGTCTTTGGTACCATCCAAGTTATATCTCTTTGATAAAGACTCGCAGATTTCTATTTGCTTGAGTAAACATCAAATCGAGAGATTAGATATAAACTCTTTGATATAATTTTTATCTAGATTGAGTCTGACTGTCTAGTTGATTCTCTAGAAAGTATATTGGAGTTTTTCCATACAGATTGTTAAGCGAAATATTGGGTGTGGTTGTTAGACCCCCGCTTTTTCACTTATTCCTTGAACCAAAGTATGCGTACTTTGCTGCTCAGGAAAACCGGAACCAAGTCCGCGTACCAAGTTCGCGTACTGTCGGAAGTTCTCGACCCGAGAAAATCTGCTGGAGTTTGTGAATTGAAAACAAACTTATTCCGGGTACTTAAGTCCGCGTACCAAGTCCGCGTACTTAAGTTGGTTATTTTCTAAAAACTATTATTTGTGAACTTAAACTTATATAAACTAAGGAATGCATAATTGCAAACCATGGCTATAAAGTTCATGAATCGATTCGAGTGAATCAAATCGTTTTTGTTTCAATTGTGTCTATTATAAAGATCTAAGCAATTGAACAACTCTCTAACTAGTTCATTTGAGTCATTTGAACTAGTTATGTTAAAGAAGAATATGGTTGATATAAAAGTACTCATATGGCTAACCATTTGGTTAACTACTGTTGAACCAACTAAATATACATGTTTGGGTACGGTTACACAAACCTAAAATCATGCATTTCATTTGTGTGGTAACAAGCTAAGTTTCGATCTAACGGTTGAAAGATATTAGCTTGAATCTAATCAGGTTTTCATTTAACGGTGAATATTGAATGCTTTGTTACCAAGGTAACTTAGATTGCAAACCCTGATTTGAAAGACTATATAAGGGAGAACTCTAGCAACTGGGAAACCTAATCCCCACACCTCCTGTGTGATACTAGTTGTATAAGCTAGAGTCGATTCTCCTTTAACCTTAGGTTTCTATCGAGACCCTTTAGGTTAACGACTTGAAGACTTCATTGGGATTGAGAAGCCAGACCGATACTACTTTCTCGTAGTTGTGTGATCTGATCTTGATGTTTCTATCGTACTAAGTACGATCGTAAAGATTGGCTTGATATTGATTTCTACGATAGGCAGGATATAAAAGTAGTCACAGACATCTTCGTCTCATCGTTTGTGATTCCGCAATATCTTCTTTCGCTAGTCGATTAAGATTATTGTGAGTTGATTGATAATACTAGGCTGTTCTTCGGGAATATAAGTCTGGGTTATCAATTGGTTCATGTTCACCTTGATTTATCAAAAGACGGAACAAAACTCGTAGGTATTTCTGTGGGAGACATATTTATCTATTACCATAGACTTTTCTGTGTGATACAGATTTGTTTATTAAAGTCTTTGACTTTGGGTCGTAGCAACTCTTAGTTGTGGGTGAGATCAGCTAAGGGAATCAAGTGCGTAGTATCCTGCTGGGATCAGAGACGCAAGGAGCGCAACTGTACCTTGGATCAGTGTGAGATTGATTGGAGTTCAACTACAGTCCAGACTGAAGTTAGCTTGTAGTAGGATAGTGTTTGTAGTGGCTTAATACAGTGTGTGTTCAATCTGGACTAGGTCCCGGGGTTTTTCTGCATTTGCGGTTTCCTCGTTAACAAAACTTCTGGTGTCTGTGTTATTTCTTTTCCACATTATATTTTGTTATGTAATTGAAATATCACAGGTTGTGCGTTTGAATCGATCAATTGGGAAATCCAACCTTTGGTTGTTGATTGAAATTGATTGATCCTTGAACATTGGTCTTTGGTACCGTTCAAGTGTTTTCTCTTGTATTCAATTAGACTTGCAGATTTCTATTTGCCTGAGTAAGTATTGAATCGAGAAAGAGATATAACTCTTTGATATACTTTTATTAAGATTGAGTCTGACTGTCTAGTTGGTTCTCTTAAAAGTATATTGGAGTTAGTCCATACAGATTGCTAAGCAAAATATTGGGTGTGGTTGTTGTACCCCCTCTTTTTCAAAAGGGTTTCCAAGGCATACAACAAAATGGTAAGACCCCGAACATTTCAAGTATGAGATTTGGTTTACATCAAAGCATATTCAACAAGACATGTCCGCTCCCAAATTCTCTCAGAAATGGGAAGGGCCTTGTGTAATCATCAAGGCAGTATCCAGTGGATATTACAAAATCTTAGCTGTTAATGGATGAGTGGAAGGGAACATCATCAATGGCAAATGGCTCAAGGCATATTATGCTTAAACGATCAGCAAACAATTATATGTTAAATTTCAAAATGTAATTTCTATTCCTTCAAAGAGTATGCAGTATGCTCATTCGCTCAAAAAATTTTCATGAATCTCACAAGAAAAATCTCTCTCAAACGCTCATTCAGAGCAAACCATCCAACAACAAATAGTTCTTACTGAATGTCGTGTCAAACCTCTTTTGAAAATTTTCATTCCTCACTCATAAATCCTGGACAGCCTTCTCAACCCTTTCCGACTCCAGAGCAAGTGCCTTCTCCTCTTCTATGATGGCAGACGTAGCAGAAATTATATTTGCAGCAGCAGCAGCTGCTCTATCAACCTTGATGATCTCGAGTCGACGACGAAGCCAGCTTATATTAAACTGCAAGACCTCACAGTTCGAGATCATATCATCCCATATGTGCAACTCTTCGTTTTTTGACATCTCGCAGGTTTATTTTGTTCATCTCGTCAATAATGGCCAATAATCCAGCAACTGTAGTCAATAAAGTTGGCAGAAAACCTCTCCACACTTCAGTGGTAGCAATGTGTCCATACTTCCTCCAAATTCTGGTATAAAGGGATGTGTGACACTTAGGAACGATGAAACCTCCAACGAGTTGATTGTTTGGGAAAACGTTGACCATGGGAGTATCGAATGGGAGTCCAGTCGTTGGGTACTCACGAACAGAAACCCTGGAATCAGCATCTACAGAGTTGTTTGAGTTTTCGTCAGCACGATTATCAGCATCATCGTCGGCCGCAACCACAGACTTTCCATTTCTTCTCTTCCTAGCATCGACGACAACATGAACATTAACCTGCAAAACGTTCAATTTAAATGAAATTGGAAAAATGCTTGATTGAAAGAAATCTTCGGTCAGAGACTCACGGACGTTCCAGCAGTAGCACGAGCAGACCTATAACGAGCAGGATCTTTAACAGTCCGCTTAGGTCTTAAACTGTAAGAGGAAGAAAGAAGTCGATTCCCCTGATTGCCCTACAGCAAATTATTTTCTTCAGTCAGCCATTATGACTACATGAAAATAAAAGAAAGTGTGCAACCTACCGAGATGGACGTCCCAACCTCACGGTTTGCCGGAGATCTGTTTTGAAAAGAAGCACTGCTACCAGACATGGTGATAATGAGAGGTATGATCGTGATCAAAATTTCTTCTGATAAATATACAGGAGCATAAGAAGATGTGTCGTATAAATAGAATAACCCTAAGCTTTGAAAGTCAAAACAGAAGACGGTGGATACTTATCTTCTACGAATGGTCAAATCAGTTGCGATTTCTACTGAGACTCTAAATCTCAAACTGGATTCCGTTGGTGATATAGAAGAAGAGCGACAATACTGGGGACTGGGGACTGATGGTCCAACCAAGCGCAGTTAATATTTTAACAGAAATTGATGATTTATGCGAATCATGATTCCTCGGTTTGCTCCTGCAGTCACACTTCTGAAGATCACGACTAACTTTCACACAAGTGGATTAATAAAGAGATATAGAACTATTATAAATTTAGATACAGGACAATATGCATACCAATTCACATACTGGCACAACTGTTATAGGTTCGGAGCCGCAGTACTTGTACCCAGTACACGTACCGGCATAGCTATAATTCGACAACGAATTTTGGTACGTATACCCGGTATGCAACCCTTAAAAAGTTTATTGACTCGTGAACCAGGATTGTACGCATACCTAGTATGCAAACTGGAAAAGATCTGCGACTCTTGAACCAGGATGTTACGCATACCCATTATATGAAAACCGGAAAAGATATGTTGACTCCTGAACCCGTTTTTGTATTAAGTATATACAAACACGGTACATGTACCATGAAAAAAATATTCACGAACAGGAATACAATACACGTACCAGGT
The DNA here is from genome assembly GCA_023531295.1 of Papaver armeniacum. Taxonomy (NCBI): domain Eukaryota; kingdom Viridiplantae; phylum Streptophyta; class Magnoliopsida; order Ranunculales; family Papaveraceae; genus Papaver; species Papaver armeniacum. The sequence continues at coordinate 6,557 of JAJJWW010009980.1, forward strand.
ACACAGACTTAGCCTGTCGAATATTTTCAGATGCATCAAAATTATTTGTATGAGGAAATCGACATTTGATCAACTCTCTAAAAACACTATCTAGACATATTTGATCACATTATAACCTATGATTGTGATTCAAGATTAAATCTTAAAGTGTTATATGAAAATGGTTAAGCTTATAGTTCGTCTAGCTAGTTTCGGCTAACCTTTCATGAACAAGTCATTATACACGGTTCGGTTATGGTTCATCCTGACCAGAGTGTATATTCTGTTATGTTATTCTCAATTCAAGTTTTTCATCTAATGGTGATTATTGATTGCTTGATTCTAAAGCTACCTTAGCTTGAATCTAAAGCAACCTTGACCTTGAAAGTCTATATAAAGAGAACCTCAAGCAACTGGGATTTTTGAATCCCTGACACCATTCTTGTGTGTCCTAGTTGTAAAATATAATCATCATCTCCTTTTAACCTTTTTATGTTTAGCGATTAAAAATACTTCACCTAGGGATTTGTGAAGCCAGGTTCAACCATCTTTATCTTGTTAGTTCGTGTATCATGAACTTGATATTGATTGTTGAGCCTTTAACTCCAATAGGCGAGATCGACACAAATCACAAATTTCTTCGTCTTAGACTTTGTGATTCCACATGTATATTCCTCGATAATGATTCTTTGTTGAAATCAGAGTTGGAATTACTTATGAGGTGAATAATAATCTAAGTTGCTCTTAGGGAGTCGTAAGTACTGGATTTTGAGGTTTGCTTGACTTTGTCTATTGCAATCGATTTTTTATTTCACCTTGATCTTTGATTAGAAAGAAAATCACGTATATGCTTATCTGTGGGAGGCAGATTGGTTTAAAGTCTTCAATTGAGTTGAAGCAACTTTTAGGCTGTAAATGACGTCAGCTAAGGGAATCAACTGCGCGAAGTCTTGTGGGATTCAAGAGGCGTAAGGAGCGCGACTGTAACTGAATCAATCTGATGGTAGATTCGGTCTCAACTACATTCCATTCCGAAGTTTTGATAGTAGGCTAGTGTCTGTAGCGGCTTAATACAATTTGGTGTTCAAATCTGGACAAGGTCTCGGGGTTTTTCTGCATTTGTGGTTTCCTCGTTAACAAAATTTCTGGTGTCTGTGTTATTTCTTTTTCTGCCTTATATGATTTATCTTTATAACTGAAATATCACAGGTTGTACATAAATCAATCAAAGTAGATACGTCCATCGTAATTGTTGGATACGACTTGATTGATCTTGGATATTGATCTTTGGAATATTCCAAGTACTCTCATGGTATAATCAGGTTCACAGACTTGTTTCCGAATACATATTCATTGTGAGAGAAAGAGATATAAACTCTTCTTATAATTCCCGATTGAGATGCATTAAGTTGTAAATCTCGGAATTGTATTTGAGTTTAGTCCATACAGGTTGCCTAAGAAAAAGTTGGTGGTGTATTTTGGTACCCTGCATTTTCAATTGGTATCTGAACAGACACAAATACGCGAAAGACCTAATAAGTATATGTTTGAAGCAATCTGATTATATGGACATGAGTGTAATCTCGATAAACGTATCGCCAGCCTTTAATGACACAAATTACTTATGGTGGAAAATTGCTTTGCGTTCGTTGCTATAAGCTCGTGACTTTCAGACATGGAAACTTGTAGTTATAGGATACAATCCTCCGACGGTTGCTAGAGACGGAAACAATGTTGAGAAAGATTTAGCAGAATATAGTGAAGTCGAGGTAAGTGCTGCAAATATAATTTTGACCGATTAAATGTTTTTATTCATGCCATAAGCCAAGATCTTAAGCATCATGTGGCTTCGTGCACTAAGTTTAATGATGCTTGGTATATCTTAGAAACCGTATTCGAAGAAGATACCTTATAAAAAGAAGCTAGGCTTCAAAACCTAAATTCTAAATGGGAAAATATTTGTATATCTGATGAGGATTTATTTGTCTGGAATTGTTAATGCATGTTATGCGTTAGGGAAGATTATTCCCTAAAAGGACATCGTGATGATAATTCTTCGATCTTTACCAGCAAAATACGAGTCTAAGAAACATGCCATCAGGGAAGGAAATAACCTTAAAAAACTTTCCAGAAATACCATAATTGGAAAGTTAAAGATCTTTGATCATGAAGTGCTATCCAAAGTCGGGAAGGATATTGTGTTCAAGGCACTGAAAAACACTAAAACTCTTAAAAGTGAAAGTGTTGACAACTCTGTGAAAAATATTGTTTGATCATGAATTTTCAGATGAAGATCTTGATAACTCAGTTTCATTAATCACAAGACAGTTTTAGAGAATTTCTTAGGAAGAGAAATAAACGTTCCACAAGAGAAAAACCTCCTATGTCATCTAATCCACATAATCGTAATCCTGTGAAAAACATAGACTCTAACGATACTGACGATGAGGATATGCCACGATGCTTTAAGTGTAAAGGGTTCGGTCACTTTTCCTATGAGTTTCCAAATCGGAAAAAAGTACACTGGCAACAAGAGATTTGCTGCAACGCTTATGAAACATCTCATCATTATGACTCCGAAGAGGAAGATGGATCAAGTGTAACACTCTTGGGAGAAATTATCAATTTTGATGAATGTGGCAATATTCATATCAATCTTGATAATCTGGTGGATGATTCTTCATCAGAATCATTTGAGGATGTAATGGATTTTTCGTATACTAATGAAAACTTTTTTAATGTTTCAGGTACCCTTTGTTTAGCTGCTAACGTCATTCTTGAATAAATCTACAAACCAAACATGTCCTTATTGTACCAATGAGGGTCACAGACTCACACAATGATTTAAGTACAAACACAAACTAATTAAGGTATGTCAAAAATCTGCAATAGAGGGCTAGTCGTATGGAAAATGTTCTTAAAATTGTTCAAAAGTCCAATCCCGAGGTACGTAAAGTGAACTCTTCTTCTCCTAAAAGATTGAATATTTCAAAGGAAAAGGTAAAATCTCAAATGAAGAGAAGAGTCGGGTCTAAATGTTCCGTAAATAAGAGTAATACAAATCCATGCAGGAACCTAGTGGTAAGCACTCTACTGCTCACCACAACACAATTTAATTGTGTTGAAAAGTGTATCTTGTCTCATGTTCCCTTAAAGGAGACAAGAACCGTGCACATTAGGGTTGTGGTTCAAACTTGAATATTATTACTTGGATTTACATCTTTTAACGCTCGCTGATAGAATGAGACTACTTGTGTTGTCTTGCCATCTCTTAAACAGAATAACAATATTTTGTTGTTGAGCCTTGCTCCATCAAAATAGTCCAGGATAATTTAATCGGGTCATAAATCGGTTACACAACTGATTTTATGTAAATATATTCCCATATGCGTCATTTATAATTATGAATTGATGCTACCACTGTACATTGTCTGTGAGTATCGATATTTTGATATAGTTGAAGCAGTTTTACAAGTGGTAACAAAGGGATTCGATACTCGGACATTTTAGAGGTTTTGGTTCTAGACTAATAAAGAAAAATACTAAAGATAAAAAAAAAAAAAAACTAATTGTATTGGCCAAAGAGAGGAAGAACTAGGGTTTCGGATTTCACTACTTTTGATGTTTGTAAGTTCAATAATTAATTTCTCTAATTCACTCTCAAAACTACTCAAGGCAATTTCGAACCCAATCTCATGCCTCGGAGGATAAATCATTGAAACTCTTTTTTTTAAGACTTTCGTCGTTATTCTAAAGCCTATTTTTCCTTCGCTTATAAAATATCGGTAGCATAAAACTACCCAAAACGGTTATTCCGAAGCATATAAAGAAGAGAAAAATTCTAATCAATTAAAACTTCACTAGAGAGTAATAATTAAAGAAAACTAAATACTAAAAATTACACATCAAAAAATAGTTTCCTCCTCCACCCTAGAAATTAAATTAGCTACTCATATGAAGAAAAGTGGAAGAAAAGATAATAAAGTTTGCTTACAACGATTTTTGGTTGCTAAAAGTCTCCAGCAACTCAGACGGCTCTGGATAAAATTTCTATTGCAACTGAAGATGTAAACGATACACTGGTTTTGTCGTTATAAAGCGACTGTTTCAGCGGCTGTTTCAGACAGGCCTATGTTCTTCGTGTTCTTGGTTCACAGCAGCAACAGGTAAACTTTTGGAACTTATGATTTCTCGAATTCTAGCTATCTCTTTTCTCCCCAAACTCTTCGTAACCCATCTCTCATCTCCCAGCAAGCTATATATACTCGACAGGGCCCAAATCTTCTTGCAATAACTCATAAAATTCTGCATTAAATCCTCTGCCATTTTCGGGATATTATTTCCTTCTTTATCTTCTTCCCGCGCATGTTCTTGATATTCAATCGTCTTCTTGCAGAAAATAAAGTCCAACACGTGTCTATAACACTGCCAACTTATTCTATTCACACGCAAACACTAGCAATGCATAAAATATACCGTGTTTTCTTCCTCCGTGTAATACACCTCCCCTGTGTTACTCCAACTCGACAATCCAACCAATTTTATATGAATCCAACACCCTTACCGGCCCTGTTTAGTCCATTGGATCAAACCCAATTGATTTCAGCCTTTGAATATCTTTCAAACAACTTCAAAACTCGAGCCCTAATTCTGCCGGAACTGGTTTACTTCAAATCCACGATTATAGCCACTTCCACTCGAAACGGAACCCAGTACCAGTCATGTTAGGTCAATTAGAGCAAACCCATTTAATTTCAGCCCTTTAGTCTCCATAAAACAAGCCCGATTTCCAAACCCTAATTTGCTGTTTTGAAAACCAATTTTCCCGCTAAATTCATATATTCAAAAGGTTGAAGATGACCTCCCCTTATCCAGTTCTGGTGTCCCTTTAGCAATTTGGGCGCCCCTTAGTAATTAGGATGCCACTTAGCAATTTTTCGAGTCGATTTCTCAAAAAATGTTTCTCTTCCAAAAATACCTACACACACATAAAACATCATAATAAGTACAAAATGAGCACTAACAATATAGAAAATTGTGGACAATTCAGATACATGAATGTGTCTATCAAATACCCCCAAACTTATTATTTGCTAGTCCTCGAGCAAATTTAATCTAGAAGATAAAATCCTAACTCACTATCGCAGGCATCGCGGTTGCAACAAGCCTTTAAACCCCTAGGTGGCCCTAGTGGCCGAGTTATAGTCTCGGGAGGGTTTATAAGAGGTGTACCCACAAAACCTTTACTCCAAACCCTAGCTATCTACGCAGAACCTTGGAAGGCACTAAAGAATCTCCTTGGTTGGCATACTCTCATTGACTACATGAGGAAGTACCCTGATGCGAAATTCCAATTGTTGTACACGAGTTTGCACTCAAGCATACTAAAATTCATATATAACTGAAAGAGCTCTACTCAGATAGTCGCACTATGGACATCAATATCTGGAGTCAACAAATCACATGGATAGATTAAGAAAATGGATATAGAGAAAAACGTAGATGGTTTTAGATGTTGACTTAAAGTGAACGGTGTTTCCCATATCTATCTGGAGGCCTCCGCCAAGATGAACCTATGATTCCTAATGGATTGAGATACTGGTTTGGACTAATATCAACATAGCTGGCATATACAAGGGAACCAGCGGTCGACAATCTTAATTATAGATCAATCCAACTGGCATATACAAGGGAACCAGCGGTCGATTTTATTTAAACAATCATAAACTTTTCATTTTTTTTACTGCATGATTTGATCTTTTGGATTCAAACGCATGCTTCTTGTCAGCAGATTACATGATAGTTCCCATGGATCCTGCATTCCACGCTTGTTTAGGCGACGGAGACAGGGAAAACATACACATATTGTTATCCAAGTTTTTTTTTTTTTTTTTGACAATTATTCCGTTTGGTCTGATTGGTCTGGTCTCTTTATTATTTTAGTAACTCAATCACTTTATTCCATCCTGGCAATGGTAACAATTCAATGTTTGTGCCCCACCAAATCACTTAGAGAAACATCTTTTAAAAAGAAAATAAAATAAAAACAGAAGGTGAAAAGGACTCAACGAGATATGGTGAAACTATCATGTTATTTCTAACACCTGAGCTCTGTGCTTTTATGAATAGACTCTATATAGATGTTTTCATCTACTCAGATTGGTTACTCAACCCCTACAACCAAGATGATTCCATCCACTTAGATTGGTTAGTGCCATCCTTAATAAGCATAAAATTCTAGGCTTTGGAGTTTAATTTTATTTTATTTTTTAATAAAAAGAGAGCCACTGAGGCTTTTATTAAACAAGCAAAAGCGGTATTACATAGAATCAGATTGAGGGGTTGGAAGGCGAGCAACAAGTTGTGCACCAACACCTTTCTGAATAATAATTCCCAACCTATAAAAAAGAGAACTGCCTAAGTTGTTATTAGCGTCATGTGCAGCCATACAGTTCTTCAGTCTTTTCAAAAGAACGGTGATATCGTCTCCCAGTTCCCCTAGCGAAGAGAAAGATAAGACACTAAATCCATATCCATGTGTCAAATAATTAGCATCATATTTATTCCGTTTGCGAGTAATAGCAGCAGAGATGGCATGACTAGGTGTAAAGTTGCGATATCCACTCCCGGCAAAGGGAGACACGCCAGTGACATCAAAGCAAACATCACGTCCGTTTTCCCAATTGTAGATTAGAATGTCAGCCGGTCGCTGAGCATTAGCCTTGTTCGATAGACAACCAACAACAACTTCTTTCCTTGCCGCTACACCTGCTTTGTAGCACAAATCAGCAAAAAAGATCACGTACCAAGTCGTGTCTGAATTTAAGACCGATGTCACTGGCGCAAAGTAGCGCATGGTCGCCGAAGCGATCCATAGGTCTATTGCAGGAGGCACACGAACTGTCCTCGTCGAATAAAGGTATGCTGAGACGATATTGAAGTACAAACCGGAATTGACGAGGTCCTATTGCTTGATTGAGGCCGGCGATGGGAATGGCTTTGAGGTAATCTTGTGCATTTGCCATTCTATTGCATTGCCATAGGATGGAGTCTCGGACTGACATGGGGAAAGTGTTTGGAATCTCACGTTTAACGGCATCAAAGAATATAGTTGCCAGGTGATAGACAAATTTTTGTGTCTAATTTAATCTCAATACTATATATTGTTGGCACTCGATTTCGTATTTATTATGGTGTTTTATGTTTTTGTAGGTGTTTTTGGAGAAATAAGATTTTGCGGCGAAATTGGCTCGAAAAGTGGTTTTTGTGCTCGTGGGAGAAAAGCACTAAAGGTACCCCTCATTTGGATAAGGGGTAACCTAATTACTAAGGGGTACCCTAATTGCTATTTACACCCCAAGTATTAAAGGCACCCCACAGACGGATAGGGGGAGGTCATCATCCAAATTCAAATTCACAATTTGGCGGGAAAACAAGTTCACTCACTGGCAGAATTTAGGGTTGGGATTTGGACGTGTTTTAGGCTGATTCAATCGTTGAAACTTCTTGGGAAGATTGTATTGGACTAAACAGGAATGATATGTTCTCCGGAATCGATCAAATTGGGATGGATAACAAGTTTGGTGATGAAACAGGGAAACCAATTGTCTCACCGGAGTAAACTTTTGAGCGGATTTTGGAAGTGTTTTCTCGAGATTCAATCTCGGAAATCATTTGCTTTGGGCCTGTTTTGACTTAACAGGGTTGGTAGGTCCACTAGCTTGGATTAACTTGGGACAAATCTTTCGTTTGAAGAAAACAGGGGAAGGAAACCGAGTTTGGAAATAAACAGAGGTGGAGGATAAACTCGGTTTAGATATGGAAGTTCTGTTGGATTTTGGTGGAGATTTTTAAGGGTTTAAGGATTCAATTTTGATTGCTACCTAATCTAAGGAAGAATGACGTGTCTTGGATGATTAAAAAGGGATCAAATGTTCTTATATTTGGTATTATCCTAAAACAGGGAAGCGGTTGTTCGTGGGAGTTTTTCTTGGTTATATTTGTGGAAAATACGTGAAGACATGGGAAGGGTAGCCTCTACTGATTTGATATTATCTTGGAGCTACAATTTACGGGTAAAAGGAAGAAAATAAAGGCCGAGACTTTTGGTCGAAGAAAAGATAGAGATTCTCGGGATTTAGTTACCCTGTCGTGTATAAAATGGTTGGTACGAGTCTTAGAAAAGGAGTCGAGACTTTGGGGGCCTAAAGGGAGGTTGTAGAGTGAAGAAAGAAAGTTGCAGACGAGTTCTGCACTTTCAGGGAAGAAGACGAAGGTGAAGAACATTGGAAAGACGAGGACAGTCGCAGAGGCAGTCGTATTCAAACAACACAATAGAAGTATCGTTGTTCCACATATCTCAATTATCACAAGCTTGTCATCTTTTCGCTGTAACAGTTCACCACCCGTTATAAGAGCTGTTTGTAACGCCAATCTGATTATGAACAACTATTTTAGTTTTTCACCTATTTGAGCTATGTGAACAACTATTTTGAGCACGTGAATAATGATGTCCCATGAGCTAAACCCCAGTCCATGTATTTATTTATCGAGGGATGACGGAGGAAGCCATATTTCATGCATGTGTTAATTATATTTAATTCTTTTATGACTTTTGCACTAATTAAAATTGAATTAGGATTTCGATTAGTTAGTTGTCTTATCATTCGATGGGTCATGCTTGCTTAGATGTTTTGATGTCCCATGCTTAGGACTTACAACTAATATTTTGAGAATCAACCTTGGCAAAAATAAGAGTCCATGTATTTATTTATTGAGCTATAATTGTTAAAAGAATTAATATTTGAACCTTGTGTTATGAGTTTGGTGGAATCTGTTGTTCATTGGTGAATATCTTCTTTGGAAGTGATTCTTGCCGAGAAGATAAAAAACATAAAAAAATTTCTTGGTTATCCATAGTCTCGAGTTATTTCTTCATTCTCGAATTTTTGTAAAATACTCGAAATTGTGACAAACCATTGTAAATATATTTTCTTTGTTTTAGTATTTTCTTAAATCAAACCTTTACAAGTAACCTTCCCCCGGGTCATGTCCCTTTAGGTCTTACATTTGCCTCTTAGTTGAACGTTATCGTTACAATCCTTTCATTCATCCTTTCATTCATTCCTTCATTTGTCATTTCATTCATTCTCATAATATCATATCATTTCAAGTAAAGTAAATATTCGCAGTAAGATTTTTCTAGTTTTTCACCTATTTGAGCTATGAACAACTATTTTGAGCACGTGAATAATATGAGGAGCTAAACCCCAACACTGGGATGACGGAGGAAGCCATATTTCATGCATGTGTTAATTATATTTAATTCTTTTATGACTTTTGCACTAATTAAAATTGAATTAGGATTTCGATTAGTTAGTTGTCTTATCATTCGATGGGTCATGCTTGCTTAGATGTTTTGATGTCCCATGCTTAGGACTTACAACTAATATTTTGAGAATCAACCTTGGCAAAAATAAGAGTCCATGTATTTATTTATTGAGCTATAATTGTTAAAAGAATTAATATTTGAACCCATAAGATTTTTACGTGGTTCGATCAATGTGTCCACGATTCTTCACGTTACATAAGTACCTCTGAAGAAATTGTGACAAACCATTGTAAATATATTTTCTTTGTTTTAGTATTTTCTTAAATCAAACCTTTACAAGCCCGAGTTGGAATCCCGAGTCTCAGTACCTCTCGAAATTGTGACAAACCATTGTAAATAACTTTTACTACCACTTTACAAACAACTTCAAAATTACATCACCAGGGAATGCATGGGCTGTGGGGCAATTTCTTTGATATCGAAAGTTGGAGATAGACCACACACCCTCGAGTAGTGATCGAGTGCAAGCTGGTAATGAGGGCTAAGGCCAGAGACTGTAGAGTTACCGAGTATGGTTCGCTGCAGATGTTGAGTCTGGTAGCATGATGCGAGATAGCAGTATTGGGTGGTATATTGCATGGTATATACTCCAAGTCCCCCGTCTCTGATCGGTAGTGTGGCAATCCGATGTTGGAGTGGTCCGTATCCTGTACCATCGGCTGTAATCAAATACCTCAAGAACAGCAGTAAGTATTGATCGAAACGAGTTGTAGCTGCCTGGAGTGCTTGAGGGTGCGTCGTACGCATTGCGAAATACAGCTTCGATACGCCAGCACAGTTGCGAACCAGCAATAGTTCACTCTGAGGGTCCTTCAGAGTTTTGATACAGTCCATTAGTTGAGTAGTTTTATCGACTCTGGCTAAGACCATATCACTACAGTATTGCGTATTCAGGCTAACAGGACCGCTACAGTAGTTTTTTTTAAACTAACTAAAAGTTTTCCCCCTTACCACCAAACTTAAATCTAACATTGTCCTCAATGTTTCAAGTTAAAGTGCAGTACCAAAAATATAAGTAACAAGAGGAATAAAGAGGTAAGTCAGAAAGATAGTACCATGATGAAACGTAACAATCCTTCCATGGGAGCAAGAAAGAAAGAAAATAAAAACAAAACAAAACTAATGTACAACAACAGCAGGGTCCTCCAGAGGGACCTTAATATCACCATGTATGGGTTGCCTCCCAATAAGCGCTAAGTTTATTGTCTTCAGCCAGACTTTTTTACCTGTAAAAATCAATCCTGGTAGACAGGATCTCTCAGCTCCGATTCTTCTATTGCATGACTGGGTAACTCCAAGAATGGTTTCAACCGTTGACCGTTAACCTTGAAAGTTTCTCCGTTCTTAGGATTTTCAACTTCAACTGCACCATGAGGAAAAACAATTTTGACAAAGTATGGACCAGACCACCGAGACCTCAATTTACCAGGGAAAATATATAGACGAAAATTTTAAAGGAGAACTTTTTGACCTGGTTCAAATGTCTTTCGAATAATCGATTTATCATGAAATATTTTTGTTTTCTCCTTGTGAATTTTCGCACTCTGGTAATAATCATTACGAATTTCTTCTAACTCATTGAGTTGCAGTCTACGGTGATCACCAGCAGTAGATAGGTCAAAGTTTAGCCGTTTAATGGCCAAATAAGCTCGGTGTTCTAATTCTATAGGCAAGTGGCAGGCTTTACCGAAGACAAGTATATACGGAGACATCCCAAGTGGAGTCTTAAAAGCGGTTCGGTAAGCCCACAATGCTTATACTAAGCCCAGAGACCAATCCTTTCGGGTAGGGTTTACGGTCTTTTCTAAAATATGTTTAATTTGCCTATTAGACACTTCAACTTGGGCACAAGTTTGTGGGTGGTAAGGTGTAGAAACCTTATGGGTAATGGAGTATTTCTTCATTAGCGTCTCGAAAGACCGGTTACAAAAATGGGTACCTCCATCACTAATGATTGCTCTAGGCATACCAAATCGAGAGAAAATATTGTCTCTAACAAACTTGATCACAACGTGTCGATCGTTTGTCTTGGTAGATATTTCTTCAACCCACTTAGACACGTAGTCAACAGCTAATAAGATGTAAAAGTTGCCATAAGAATTGACAAAAGGACCCATAAAATCTATACCCCACACATCAAATATTTCTATTATTAGTATAGGACTAAGTGGCATCATATTACGTTGGTTTATCTTTCCTAACTTTTGACATCTATTACAACTTTGACAAACTAGGTGGGAGTCCTTAAACAGTGTTGTCCAATAAAGACCAGATTGTAAAACCTTTGCAGCTGTTTTCTTAGAACTAAAGTGACCCCCACAAGCTCCAGAATTACAAAAAGTCAGTACACTGGAGATTTCGTTGTCAGGAATACAACGACTGATCTGATCAGGGCAGTATTTGAATAAGTACGGATCATCCCAGAAAAAGTATTTAACCTCAGACAAGAATTTAGCTCTATCCTGTTTAGACCAATGGTCGGGCATTTGACCAGTTACCAAATAATTGACAATGTCAGCAAACCAGGGTAACAAAGAGATGGAAAATAATTGTTCATCAGGGAACGTGTCAAGGATCGGTCTCTCATCATCTCTAGTCTTATCAAGGATACGGTTTAAATGGTTAGATACTACATTTTCAGACCCTTTTTTTATCACGAATATCTAGAGTAAATTCTTGGAATAACAATACCCATCTAATCAGCTGTGGTTTGGAGTCCTTCTTTGAAAGGAGATATTTGAGTGCGGCATGATCAGAATAGACTATGACCTTAGACCCTAGGAGATATGATCTAAATTTCTCCAAAGCAAAAACGATGGCTAACATTTCTTTCTCAGTAGTAGTGTAGTTCAACTAGGCATCGTTTAGGGTCCTACTAGCATAATAAATCACACTAGGTGCTTTATCACGTCGTTGGCCAAGGACAACACCAACCGCATAATCGGACGCATCACACATGAGTTCAAATGAGAGGTTCTAATTAGGTGGTTGGATGATAGGGGAAGAAGTCAACAATGATTTAAGCTTCTCAAAAGCTTCAACACAGGCTTCATCAAATACAAAGGCAGTATCTTTAGCAAGTAGGTTCGACAGAGGTAAGGCAATCTTGCTAAAGTCTTTGATGAAACGCCGATAAAATCCAGCATGGCCAAGGAAAGATCTAACATCTGTTACATTCTTAGGTGGTCTAAATTTTGAAATTAGGTCAACCATGGCTTTATCAACTTCTATTCCCTTAGAGGACACCACATGTCCTAACACTATTCCATATTTAACCATAAAATGACACTTTTCCCAATTAAGGACTAAGTTATTTTCTTTACAACGTTCTAGAACTAGTGTAAGGTGGTGCAAACATTCATCGAAAGAGGATCCAAAAACCAAAAAATTATCCATAAAGACCTCGAGAAATCGCTCAACCATGTCCGAGAAGATAGTTAGCATGCAACGTTGGAATGTTGCGGGTGCATTGCACAACCTAAAAGGCATACGCCTGTAAGCAAAAGTACCAAATGGACATGTGAAGGTTGTTTTCTCTTGGTCCTCCGGTGCTATAGGGATTTGGTTATAACTAGAGTATCCATCTAGGAAACAATAATAGCTATGGCTAGCTAATCTTTCTAACATCTGGTCGATGAATGGTAGAGGAAAGTGGTCTTTCCTAGTTGCTGAGTTCAGCTTACGGTAGTCTATACAAACTCTCTACCCGGTAGTAACACGGGTAGGAATCAATTCATTATTCTCATTCGCAACTACAGTAATCCCAGACTTCTTTGGGACAACCTGGACAGGGCTGACCCATTTACTATCAGAGATGGGGTATATGATACCCGCATCTAATAACTTAAGCACCTATGTGCGAACAACTTCCTTCATATTAGGATTCAAACGTCTCTACATTTCTCTTGAAGTTTTGGCACCTTCTTCTAGGTAGATGTGGTGCATACAATCAGCAGGACTAATTCCTTTCAATTCTGCTATAGTCCACCCTATTGAACTCTTGTGCTTACGGAGAACACTAATTAGTCTACGTTCCTGATCGGGCTCTAAGTCAGAGGCAATTATGGCAGGAAGTGTATTCTCATTACCAATAGATACATATTTCAGTGTATCTGGTAGCGGCTTTAATTCAAGGGTGGGGGCCTTAACTGATGATGGGAGGGGTTTATCTATGGTCAGCGGAAGAGGTTCTGGTTTACGCTGCCATTTACCATAATTCATTACTGGCGCAGAATCTAACAACGCATTGACTTCTTCAAAATGACTATCCTCATCATAGTAGGCTCCAATGTGGGCCAAGCATGCCTCTAAAGGATCACTAACACTATTAGTGGTAAAAGTATTCTAAACTAGAGAGTCAATCATGCATATAGACTCATAGTGTTCAGGGTCCGGTGGGGTTTGTAACGCCTTAAAAACGTTCACTGAGATTTTCTAATTCCCAAAGGAAAATTCTACTAGGCCAGTTTGACAATGTATGACTGCATTTGCAGTGGCTAGAAACGTACGACCTAGGATGATTGGTAAAAAGCGGGGGTACAACAACCACACCCAATATTTCGATTAGCAATATGTATGGACAAACTCCAATATACTTTCAAGAGAATCAACTAGACTCAATCTTAATAAAGTATATCAAAGAGTTATATCTCTCTCTCTCGATTCAATTCTTACTCAAGCAAATAGAAATCTGCGAGTCTAATTGAATACAAGAGAAATAACTTGGATGGTACCAATGACCAATATCCAAGTGTCAATCAATGTAAATCAACAACCAAAGGTTGGATATTCTAATTTATTGATCTTAACGCACAACCTGTGATATTTCAATTATATAACAAAATATAATACGGAATAGAAATAACACAGACACCAGAATTTTGTTAACGAGGAAACCGCAAATGCAGAAAAACCCTGGGACCTAGTCCAGATTGAACACACATTGTATTAAGCCGCTATAGACACTAGCCTACTAAAAACTAACTTCGGTTTGGATTGTAGTTGAACCCCAATCAATCTCACACTGATCCAAGGTACAGTAGCGCTCCTTACGTCTCTGATCCCAGCAGGATACTACGCACTTGATTCCCTTAGCTGATCTCACCCACAAATAAGAGTTGCTACGACCCAAAGTCGAAGACTTTAATAAACAAATCTGTATCACACAGAAAAGTCTATAGTAATAGATAAATCTGTCTCCCACAGAAATACCTACAAGTTTTGTTCCGTCTTTTGATAAATCAAGGTGAATAGGAACCAATTGATAACCCGGACTTATATTCCCGAAGAACATCCTAGTATTATCAATCACCAAACAATAATCTTAATCGACGCGGCGAAAGAAGATATTGTGGAATCACAAACGATAAAACGAAGATGTTTGTGACTACTTTTATATCTTGCCTATCGGAGATATTAATCTCAAGCCAATCGTTACGATCGTACTCAACACGATAGAATCAGCAAGATCAGATCACACAACTACAAGAAAATAGTATCGGTCTGGCTTCACAATCCCATTGAAGTCTTCAAGTCGTTAACCTACAGGGTCTCGATAAGAAACCTAAGGTTAAAGGAGAATCGACTCTAGCTTATACAACTAGTATCACACATGAGGTGTGGGGATTAGGTTTCCCAGTTGCTAGAGTTCTCCCTTATATAGTCTTTCAAATCAGGATTTGCAATCAATGTTAGCTTAGTAACAAAGCATTCAATATTCACCGTTAGATGAAAACCTGATTAGATTCAAGCTAATATCTTTCAACCGTTGGATCGAAAACTTTGCTTGTTACACACAAATGAAATGCACGATTTTAGGTTTGTGTAACCGTACCCAAACATGTACATTTGTTGGTTCAACAATAGTTAACCAAATGGTTAGCCATATGAGCACTTTCATATCAACCATATTCTTCTTCATCATAACTGGTTCAAATGACTCAAATGAAATAGTCAGAGAGTTGTTCAATTGTATAAATCTTATAGAAGTATACAAGATACAACTGAAGCAAAAACGATTTGATTCACTCGAATTAATTCATGAACTTTATAGCCACGGTTTGCAATTTGCATTCTTTAGATAATACAAATATAAGTTCACAAAAATCGTCTTTAGATATAACCAACTTAAGTTCGTAGACTTAGTTCGCGGACTTAAGTTCCCGGAAGGAGTTCACAAACTCCAGCAGATATTCTCGGGATGAGAACTTCCATGATTCGCATGACCGGGTTCACATGGCTCTTGTTCCGGTTTTCTTGATCAACAAAGTACGCATACTTTGGTTCAAGGAATAAGGACTTATACATATATGTGTTTCCACACAATGCTTATATCCAACAATGGTTATATAATCTAAACTCTCATTCCAATCATTGAAACATCCTTAGAGGACGTTATTATAGTTGTTATTCACAAACTATTTTTCGTCAAAGCAATTTTCAAAGTGATTGAAACATAATATGACTTTCGTCACTAGGTAAAGATGAACTTGGCCAAAGCGAAAGCTTACCAACATGTATTTCGATAAATAGATAAGCGAGATAAACTCGGCTCGAAATAGCAAATGTGTATAATCAAAGTTTATATAGCAAAACGACTTTTGTTTCAAAATAGGAGATAGAGTAGATAGACTTTTGAGTGATAGAATACAAAAAAAAATAAATGAATTAACTTTTGTAGATCCTATTCCACATGCCTAATCTTCAACATTACTCGAAATCTTCGTCACTTCCAAGTACTCCAATGATCCCAAAGGTTGTAAGTTTAGCATCATCGTTGTTGAAAATCCGTAGCTATAATAATGATAAAATAAGAATTCTCAATCATTGTTATACAGTGTCATAGTATTATTATACAACATCAAAGTTCAATTGTATCACAACTTCGAAAACAATACTATGGTGATATGTATCACTCCCCCTTAGTCAATACTCCATCTCACATGGAAACCACTCCCCCTTACATAATGATCCGAAAACCATATTATTTGTAGTGTGAACTACATATTAATTCTCCCCCTTTTTGTCAATAAAATTGGCAAAGGTACGAAAACGGGATCCTAATGAAATTTCCAAAAGAGACATTTCATAACCAAAATAAAGCACATATCAACTTATTTAGATGCAATCATATAGCCGAAGCTAAATGCATTCATCAAGGAGTTTTTAAAGATACAAGATAACCCCTATAATATTCCACAACCGCACTCCCCACAAAGATTTGGCAATTAAGCACAAGTTCAATTAAGAACTCTCCCCCATAATATGTCAAGTATTGCTCAATTCGACAAAATGATGAATGTTGATGATTTGACGTACAATTGAGCAAGTATCGCTCAATTCGGGAAATTACTGAATGTTGATAATTTGTCGTGCAATTGAGCAAGTATTGCTCAATTCGACAAATTACTGATAAATTAACAAATATTGATAGCTGGATCAATATTTGAGCAACTGAGCAAGTATTGCTCGATTAATGAAAATATTTATTGGTGACGTGATCCAATAAAATATTAAAATATTAGTAAGCTACCAAATATTATATGATTAATTCAGATGTTGGTTGTTGAATCCATCATAAATTCATTAGTGTTTGAATCGTGCTCAGAGTGATGATTCGTGGAGCATTTATTCGAAACCCTAATTTCAGATCATAGTTGATGAATCGCTGAAAATAGGTCATGAGTGATAGAGGGACCGACCACATGGGATGATGGGAGTCCATGTGGTTCCTGGTGCTCGAGTGAGCATGCACCAGGGTTCTCAGTTTGAGAGTTGGTGAAAGAATGATGATTAAATGCCAGTTTCATCATTTTCTGAAATATTGCTGGATTCAGCATTGGGTGATCAAACCTAAGTATGAGAGATGGGACCGACCAAGAGAGTATGGGACCGGCTCTTGGTGGTCACGGGACCAGTTGTTGGTCATTTGAAGAATTCTCCAGTTGATTGGAGAGAGTTTGGGCCCAGTATGAGCAATTGAGCAAATTAGGTCAGAATTATGAAAACATGTGGGACCGGCTTTGTGCAAGCCCTAGGAATGACTCTGGTCGGTCATGAAGGCATGCACGCGTTGTCGTGGTGCCCGTGTTTCTATACTGAGAGTTTCAATATTTTCTGATGTGCGTTCGAGCGACATTGTGAATTTTCAGAAGAGTTTCATCTTGACTGAAATTCTTGATTTTTGTTGGAATTAGCATGTATGCTCAATTCATCAATATTTTGAAAATATTAAAATAAAAGTGTTTTAATATTTAAATTGCCGTGAGAGGCTAGCCAATCGTGTAACTATGTTGGCTTTTGGTTTTTCGTGATTTAAGCAATATTTGAGAAAATATGAAGAAATCATGAATTTTGCTCAAACCCAGAAGATTCATGAATTGAGGTAAATAATTATAAAAGACTAGGGATTGTAAGGTGTGGGACCGGCCACGGCTAGGGAATGGCCGGACGGCTAGGTTGCCCGATCCCACACACCTTTCCCTATTTTATATTATTTTTCATGATGAATCCTTGAAGTTATGGAGAATCCTTGAAGTTATGGAGAATCCTTGAAGTTATGTTAAAAACAAAGGAGTTTCGTGAGATTAGGGAATAATAATTATAAAAAGCTAAGGATCGTGAGGTGTGGGACCATCCACGGCTCGGCATGGCCGGACGGCTAGGTTGCCCGGTCCCGCACACCTTTCCTTATTTTATAATATTATTTCATGAATCCATGAAGTTATGGAGGATTCATGAGTTTTTGCAAAAACAAGGAAAGTTGCTAAAACCAAGGAGTTTTTCATGAGTTCATGAAATAACAAAAAATAAGGAAAATAATGGAAGAGGCATGGACCGACCATGGCTAGGGCACGGCTGGCCGGCCGGTGGGGCCGGCCCTGGGCGCCTCTTATTATTTTATTAATATTTATTGTTTTCTCCTGTTTTGCGTAGGATTCCTCATTGTTTCATATTTTTTGGATGCTCGTTCGTGCATCCGGTGCTCAGTCGTGCATTATTGTCGAATACACTTGCACCATTTTTGTGGGGCTTACTCAGTGATGATCCAGATGCCTGGTTATTGAGTATTTATTACTAATTTATGAAATTCAGTGGAGAATAATTCATGACACTGAGTAATAAAAATGAATAGTTATTTATTATTAATTCATAGGATCAGCTGTGGATTCGACTATGAATTCAGAATAATAAAGCAAGCATTACCATCCTATGGGATCGTGGATGCGACCATAAAATCGGAGTAATTAAAATTATCTATCACCATTTCATGAGATGAAATCGGAATAATGAGATAATGTGGTAGTTTATTGCCATTCTATGAGATCAAGCCGTGGATTCGATCATGGAATCAGAGCAATTGATATTGTCATTCCATGGGATCAGGCCGTGGATTCGACCATGGAATAAGAGCAATTGTTATTGCCATTACATGGGATCAGGCCGTGGATTCGACCATGGAATAGGAGCAATTGTTATTGCCATTTCGTGGGATCAGGCCATGGATTCGACCATGGAATAGGAGCAATAATAGATTATTCTGAGAATTCAGTGGTGAATGTCGCGGCAGAATTAATCTATTGCAGAAAAGATATTAGCCAGTTAAAGCGTCACATCTATTCTGAATGGTGCATGGTCAGGGATTCACGGTGTTGTTTACGACCTGAAGGCGTTAGTGCTCTCAATCTACAGAGAACCGCCTGAATCTATACACGGTCTCTCCACATAATTAGGGAACTGTGAGTGTCACCGACGTCCTGAAGGTGTCCGCCGCCCAACTATTCTTCTATGTGGAGGTGGGTATCTCTCCTGCAGTCAGGGAACAGTGAGTGCCACCGACGTCCTGAAGGCGTTAAGCTCTCAATCTACGGAGAACCGCCCAAATACGTTATTCTGCATAGAGGTCACGACGAAATGCCAGGGATCGAATGCTCAGCTAGTGGAGGCTTTTTGAAAACATATTCATCATGGCTTCGTAAAATATGAATCGTTGCATGCCTGAAAGCCATGTCAAAAACATGCCTCATGATTTTACGGTTTTGCCCTTTGTTGAAAATCCACCATCAACATTAAGTCCCCTGCTTAGTGGAACAATCATGTTCCGCAGTAATGCATTAAATGGTGATTTTCAGTCGACGAGATCAGTGGTTGAACTCGGTCTACAAAGGCATTTTCAGAATCCTCGATTTGCTCCAATGGTGTCATGTACGAGCAAATGTTCGGGTGAGGACCGTGATAGTGTGATTCCGTGAGCACGGAGAGATGAAGCATCGCTGATTTGGTCGGTCAAAAATCCAGTTTTGGTCGATTTAGGATTTATGGGCCCGAGTCCAAAAAAGGAAATCCATGTTTTAGGAACGGTGTTCGTTCGTTAGTTTAAGAAACGAGTAATCATCCCAGGAGGGATTTTTTTTTTTTTTTTTTTTTTTTTGAATAGACGTGCGTCTGTTAGTAATAAAAATTTTGTCTATGAGCTTTCATGAAAAATTTATTTTCGATATGTGAGCGTTACAAAATTTTGAAAATATACTCGTTTCAAAGGCGGATGCTCGCGCAAGGGAGCAAAAATATATATTTTTCAAATTTACGTGAGTTTCACGTTAAAATATATTTTTGTAGAATCAATGTTTTGATTTTGAACAACTGTTGAAAGTAGATAATTATACATGGTGAAATAATGTCTGTATGTGAGTTTTCACAATTGTAGAATGGACGTCTGTCCAATTTTGAGAAACCAGTGAACGTTTACAGAGTAAAAATTTTACGTGGATTGTTCACGATTTTAAAGATTTTGTAAAATCAAGTTTTGATTTTAAACAATTGTTAAAATCAAACAATAATGTTTTCGTGAATTTTGTGATTTTAAGAGGGTATGCACGAAAATGTTCACTCGGTGGAAATTTATGTGAAATTAAAATTTTGATTTTCAGCAATTGCTAGAAATAAGCAATTTTTGATAAGATACGGTTTGTATGGATTTTGTGATCTGATAGTGTATGCACAAAATCAATGAGTGTTCACTCGGTGGGGAGTCGCTCACACGGTGAAAAATAATGTGAATTGTTCACATGATGGAAGTTTCGTGAATTGTTCACAATTTTATGAAAATAACGTTATGGTTTTGAATAACGAATTTTGTTCGTCTTTGCAGGTTTGAAGGAGCGAACAAATTCTCGAGATTGTAATCACCACAGCTAGTGAAATTGTAAATAGGTAAGAGTTGGATGGTTACCATTTTTGTAGACGCTGTTGTGAGCACCTTTATTCCATGATTCATCATTTTGTTGAATCCTGCGCTTTGTATGAACGATGTGCTGAAGTATCCACTTTGCAAGAATGACTGACTCCCATGATGACACTTCCAAAGATGGTGTTTCCAGAGATAACATCTCTACGGACGAAACTTTAAGAAATGGTACTTCTGGGACCTCTGAGTGATGGTGAGAGATCCTTCATACTGAGTTGTACTCCTGGTTATTTCATTAGCTTTACTAGAGGATGATCGTGTAGTGAGATCCCAGATCAATGTAGACTCCACGGAAATGGAAGAAAGTTTAAGGGAGCGGAGAACCCAGAAGTAAGGACTACAGGATGTTAGCAAATGACGTGCAGTCCCCAGCCGTTTCTTTGGTGAGTTGTTAGCGCTCCTTGTGTCATGACTTTGCCTGTGCAATTAGGATCACGAGATCAAGGTTTGTTATTTTTTTTAAGACTTTTTCTCCATCGGTTGACGGTCTTCAACTTGTTCCCGGGCCAAACAATTCATGAATCCAGCACTGATGAAGAAGTCAATGTAAGTATCTTTTTCGTGCAGGTGATCGTAGCATCTCCTTGAATGAAATAATAATAATTGTTGTTGATGAATCCAGGAAGAAATCATTGTAGATAAGCAGCATGTTGATGAAGCGTGCTCTTCTTTGGGATATGGAGAATTCCCGAAATCCCGAACCGAATAGAGATAGCGGCGTTGCCAATGGAGATTCCGGCATTGCCGAGCCTTCAAATGATTTAGAGAATCCCCTAGTAAGTATATCTCCTGTAATCTCTTCATATAAGTATGAAATTGCTGATTTGTGAATGAATGAATGAGAATCCATGTGAGTATACGAGTAATTTTGCTGAAATACGTCACCAGAAAATTTCAGACTTCACCTTTTAGCAAAAACACCGTAGAATCTTCGTTCGAAGTCGGATTTTCATGATCTGCATATGTATCTTCAAGCCCAGAAAATTTCCAAGTTTTTTCGAAGAGGCTTTTTGAGTTTTGATCATGTTTAGGGCCTGAAAAAGACGAAACAGTAAACTTCCAGGAGACTTTCAGAACTTTTTCAGATTGTATGTTGTCCAATGTTTCGGCCACATCTCCTTGCTCGTTTCTTCAATTGCTTTGAATTTTGGATATGTTGTAGAGGACATCCATACGAAGAGAATGGTACATGACACATCCCTAGATTCTTCACCAATTTCTCCCAGCTCGTTGGTTTGTACATGACAGTGTAAAATCATCTCAGACGAGCTTGCTGTAAAACACTCATGTTGTGTTTTTAGACCATTCGCTTGTGTCTTGAACGGTTGGTGAAGGATTTTAATGTCATTAATTCATTTGAGATCAGGACCCCTTGATTGATACATGAGTGTGGTGCTTGCAGTGCCATCTTGTTTCTGTTAGTCGCGGAAACATCACTTCTGAAATCCTGGTCACGGGACCATAACTGAGGTTGCTCTCAGAGGGGATGATGTAATGACCATGGTGGCATGTTCCGGTGGTAGATTTCCTTTTACGATGATTGATTAGCACTGGAGAGCCCAGCACCACGAGTCTCGGATTGTGAAGTTGATCGTCATGATCAGTGGACTGTCAGTCCCCAGTATTTTTTTGAATCTCTCTCTTTCGTTGTCCCTTCTTCTGGCAAGACCTAGATAGAGGACCCGGGTAGAAAAATTGATGTAAAGACCTAGGTGGTCGAAGTTGGAGGTACCTTGATGAATGATTTAGCGATGGTGGACACCGATCGACTGTGGAAGTTATGAATCCCGTCCAAGAATTGCTGCTTGCACGTTGTATGCTCTGGAAGCCGTAGGAACCTCATACGACGTCGAAATTCGATGCTTGACACCAACATTTGAAGCTAAGAGACTGAGTTATCACATGAGAGAATAATCACTCAATTTGGAGTTGTAGAGGTTAGCCAACTAAGCGTGCACATTTGTAATTTGTAATCCCGTACAAACTTTTCAGATTTCGTAGACCTGACGGTAAAGGCCGTATCTTTCAGCTCGTATGTCCGATTGATGTGACTTTTTGGTATGTTGTAGAAGAGACGTATACGAATATCTTTTGTTGAGGAAGCATTGTGCCATTCCTCACCCGTTGGTACGTTTTTGTAAATCCATGGCCTGAAGTGTGTTGTATCTCATTTGCAGAGGTGATGTAGAAGTCTTTGGCTTGTGCCCACCAGTCGTGCAAGCTTTGGGAAGACTTTCATGTGAACATATTTTCATGTCTACACATCTTGACACGAATCATTAATGCTTGGAGAAGTCCGCTTCATCGAGCAATGCTTCGAAGAATGGTTAGTTGATGAAGACCGATGTTGCACTTTGAGGCTGTTATTGATCTTTGAGATCACGATTGAATTCTCTCCAGAAATTCTTGTTGATGCTGATACCATGAATAGAGTTCCTCCACATATCCTTGTTGATGACGATACTGGGTGGAGTTCCTCCACTCTGTGAACCTTCACGTTCACGAATTAGTTGTTGGGTTGAGCATCCCTAAGATGTAGGTGTACTGGGAGTACAACCCGAATTATCCTGATCAGTATGACTTTACCGTGAACTGGCTTCATCAATGAGTCGATATTCTTTGCGGCAGATTGCATCGCGAGTCTCCATTCAGGTGTGATCGATGAAGAGAGAAGTTCCTTAGTTGTGCAAAGTTCGTGATGTAGAGAGATTCCGTTGATAAAGTTTTCATGGAATCGCATCAGGTTGCAATGACTTGCTTTGTCTTGAATCTTGTCCAATAAGATCAAGTCCCCAGTGCATGTTGAAGGAAGTCGTGCCATCGATGGATGAATGATGTTGCATCTGCTTCAGAAGTCTTGTCATGGAGATAGTGAAGACTCGGCGATTGTAGTTCAGTTTCACTTTGATCGTGTCGGTGGTGAATCAGTGTGTCATCGTCGAGATGTTTGTGTTGAAGCCAGAGGCGCCATTATCGAAGGTGCACTCTTTGATTGGGAGTAAAATTTGAAGACTTCTTAGATACTTGAGCGTTGAAGCGTCGTATTATTTAAGCTTCGAATGTCTTAGGCTTAATCGTCTCGGCCCCGAGTATCTTTTGTTGATTCAACATTCCTTTCCCTGCGGTAGTGGGATTCAACACTTGTGCAGACATCAGAGCTTTCTAATTTTGTGGGACATAAGGACACTCCTGCAAGGCTACGGAGAAACGCCCAAAGTGTTCCTTGCCATGCTTGGACATTATCTCAGTAATGAATGTCTCAATGCTCGATTCAGAGAAATTTCAGATTCAACCACTTGGTAAAATACTTTGCTGAAGTGAGATTACCAACTTATAGCATCTTGCAATAGCGAGAGATGCTAGCATAATTGAGTCCCCATGCTAGAATAGCATGTGAGGAAATAAATGACATAGACATGGGAGGAACGAGACTTGCACGAGTGCGGGACTTTTTGATGAATGTCTATGCATCTTTTGCTGAGTTCTTGTTTCAACCTCGTCAAAGTTCGAAATTCCTCCAAGTGCTATGATGATGGAACGTCCGCCAAATCTTCTGGATCAGAACTTTCTTCGTTAGAGAGATGTGCAACCAAAGACGCTTTGTCAGTAGTCATCTTCTCGGCATGAATCCACATACATCCAAGAATCATGTCGTATACGGGATCTTCCCTGACTATGTGAAACTTGGTTTCGTCCAGGTTGAGCCAACTTTCATTTTGAGAGTGATGCAACCGCATGCATCTCTGAGCGTTCCTTCATGGTCTCTGATTGAGATAAGAGAGGAGTAGCAGCTTAGTTGAGTGATGCCTGAGACTCTGAGGGTTTTCAGTGGAATGTTGTTGATGGCGGTGTCAGCATAGATCAACATTCTTCCAAATTCATTTCCTCTGAGATGGACTGTGGTAAGCAGTCCCCAGTCGTGCATCTCCTTGTCTGTGGATGAAGGTTCAAGGAGTATTTCCGGGATGGACAGATGTCTGACACAATGTAATTTGGTGTTGTGAACATGTCCTTCCTTTGTGTCTTAGACAGATAGAGAAATTTCACAAATACGCTCGATCAACGATTGAACTGCTTCTTTGACCGGTTGTTCAGAGATTGCAAAAGTTCTGATTAGGAGAGGATTCTTGTGTACTCCTTCAGTCCCCAGTTGAAGCTATTATGGATCAACCTTCTCTTTGAAGATGTGCTTTAAATATTGCAGTTACTTGTTGGATGATCGATCAACCTATGAAGGCGACAGTACCTGAGATTCTCCATTTCTTCTTCAGTTGGATCTCTCCTGATGAACGACAATTTGATTGCACCATCTTGAACCAGACTTCCAGTAACTCGATCACTCCTTCATGAGAATAGAGAAGTTTGAGTCTGTCTGATCATTCCCCCGTTCGTTGATGCCGGGTCGAGGTTTGTGCATTTCAGGTTTGGTTATCTTTTCTTCGCGCCTTCAGAGGAGCCTAAGATGTTTGGAGAAGCGCTCTGATGCCGTGTCTCGGCTTTCCTTTCATTCCTTTTAGCAACAACGTTTGTTGAAGGCTGGAGATTGTACTGATTATTAACTAGGCGTCGTCTGCTCTGAGGTTCCTTGACCTTGCAGACTTTTCTCTTTCCAGTAAAACAGGTGCAGTAGTCGTTGATCGTTTGGCTGCTTCATTAAGCTCTGAGAAAGTCTGGAACCGGAGATTTTCCAGCAAGGCTCTGTAGACCGGGATCATTCCGTTGATGCACAAGTCCACTGCATGTAGTTCACTGACATTCGGGTCATGAAAATCCAAAGCTTGGACTCTGAACCTCTTCACATAGTCGTTCGGATGTTCATTGTTCTTCTGAGACATTCTTCCAAAGTCAGATAGAGTAATCTGCTCTGAGACGAAGAAGTATTTCCTATAGAAGGCATTAACCATTTCTCCCCAACTAGCGATGCTCCCAGGTGCAATGTTGTTGTACCAGGTATATGCTCGGCCTGTCAGAGATTTCGATAATTATTTTTAGACGGGCGACATGATTTTTTTCGTGCTCTCCTAGTGCCTCCAGGAATCGAGAGATGTGTTCTCAAGCGTTCCATGTTCCATTGTACAGTGTGAATGTTGGGGAGGTGCATCCTTTCGGGGGAGGAATTCTTTATGTAGAAGCAGGATACAAAGGTTGATGACGATGAATAGATGATGCTTTGTCTTTTCCTCGATCCTCCATGAAGCGTTCCAAGTCCTCACGAGTGATGAAGCCTGCAGGTTCCTTTGTTGGTGTATTATCTGCAGCTTTGTGCACCTCATCATCATCTACTACATGGATCGGAGTGACTTCAAGATCAGCAGCCGGAGATGTTTCTTTGTCTTTTCCTTTCTTATGAGCTTTCTCTGACATCTTGTCAGTGAGAGTTTTGAGATAATTGCACAGCTCTTTCCATGTGTTAGCCATGTCAATCTGATTCTTGGCAAGAGTTTCTTGCACCTTCATGAGATCACCTATGGTAGGTGGGTTTTCTCTAATTTATTCGGGAGACCGGCCGAAGAGAGGATTGTCTCCAATGTTGGTTTGCGGAGGAGTGGTATCACCAGCACCGATGTTGGAAGCAAGAGTAGTTTCTGGAGTACCACCATTGTTGCTAGTGCTAGCATTGCTTGTGTTGGGATTGGTAACTGAACCTGACCTAAGATCAACCATTTTGTGAAAATGAGAGATTGCAACCGAGAGATTAATCTCCCACTGTGGTCGCCAATCTGTGGATGGAGAAAAACGGTTCGCTGGTTTTTTAGGAAAGTAAAGAGTCGAGCATGTCATCGAGACTCCTCGGCCGAGAAAACTGCTTAACCTCACACAGATGCACTGCAAAGGGAGTGCTTAGATTCGAGAGATCAATCTGTAGGACTGTGGCCTAAACCAAGTCAATGTCCGTTCCAGAGTCAATTCGATCGCAAAGAGGGAGATGGGTTGATCTATAGGAGGGAAGCTGAGAATTGTGTGGGATCAATGATGATCAAGGATTGTGGATGTGTTGAAGGTTTCTGCAATAATTGGTGAACTGTGGAGTTCGAATAAGTTCTGATGGATTGATGAATTCTTGAGAGTAGTTACTCGAGAAATTCTGTGTGGACGATTGCTGATAGCTAGTGATCATTCGTTGTTTTCAATCATGGATTCAGAGACTTATTTATATTGTCAGAGTTGTGAACACCTTGATCCCTGTAAGTGTGACGGTTTCATGAGTGGAAGAGTGGGCAAGTGGAGGATCGTGGTAAAGTCAGTTCCATGTCGTGTGGAGACTTGACGGATCGTGCACCCACTACTTTGCTAACTCCTTCAACCGTTTACACTACTTACGCACATTTCTCGTCGTGGATGAAATCCACGTGCAGTAGGCCGCCAGACCAAAACCCTAGTTGTTATCCCCCAATTTGACGTGATTGATGTCTCACGAATCGTGGAGTCTGCAAGACAGACGTGTATTTAGTTTGTCAGTTATTGACTGACTTAGACAATGAGTCTAGGTTTTGTTGAATCGAGCATGTTTGACAAATGCTCAGCGATTCATGAATGTTAATGTTGCTCGTTTGAGCAAATATTGTAAATTCGACGAGTTGTTGAATATTGATGAGTTACTGAATATATGTGGATTATTCGAGCAAATGAGCAAGTATTGCTCGATTCGACGAAATACTGATAGATTACTGAATATTGATAGTTGGATCAATATTCGAGCAACAGAGCAACTATTGCACAATTCGACAAATTACTGAATATCGAGAATTTGACGAGCAATTGAGCAAGTATTGCTCAATTCGACAAAATAATGAATGTTGATGATTTGACGTACAATTGAGCAAGTATCGCTCAATTCGGCAAATTACTGAATAGTTGATAATTTGTCGTGCAATTGAGCAAGTATTGCCAATTCGACAAATTACTGATAAATTACCAAATATTGATAGTTGGATCAATATTTGAGCAACTGAGCAAGTATTGCTCGATTCGACGAAATATTTATTGGTGACTTGACCCAATAAAATATTAAAATATTAGTAAGCTACCAAATATTATATGATTAATTCAGATGTTGGTTGCTGAATCCATCATAAATTCGTTAGTGTTTGAATCGTGCTCAGAGTGATGATTAGTGGAGCATTTATTCGAAACCCTAATTTCAGATCATAGTTGATGAATCGCTGAAAATAGGTCACGAGTGATAGAGGGACCGACCACATGGGATGATGGGCGTCCATGTGGTGCTCGGTGCTCGAGTGAGCATGCACCAGGGTTCTCAGTTTGAGAGTTGGTGAAAGAATGATGATTAAATGCCAGTTTCATCATTTTCTGAAATATTGTTGGATTCAGCATTGGGTGCTCAAACCTAAGTATGAGAGATGGGACCGACCAAGAGAGTATGGGACCGGCTCTTGGTGGTCACGGGACCAGTTGTTGGTCATTTGAAGAATTCTCCAGTTGATTGGAGAGAGTTTGGGCCCAGTATGAACAATTGAGCAAATTAGGTCAGAATTATGAAAACATGTGGGACCGGCTTTGTGCAAGCCCTAGGAATGACTCTGGTCGGTCATGAAGGAATGCACGCGTTTCCGTGGTGCCCGTGTCTCCATACTGAGAGTTTCAGTATTTTCTGATGTGCGTTCGAGCGACATTGTGAATTTTCAGAAGAGTTTCATCTTGACTGAAATTCTTGATTTTTGTCGGAATTAGCATGTATGCTCAATTCATCAATATTTTGAAAATATTAAAATAAAAGTGTTTTAATATTTAAATTGCCGTGAGAGGCTATCCAGTCGTGTAACTATGTTGGCTTTTGGTTTTTCATGATTTGAGCAATATTTGAGAAAATATGAAGAAATCATGAATTTTGCTCAAACCCAGGAGATTCATGCATTGAGGGAAATAATTATAAAAGACTAGGGATTATAAGGTGTGGGACCGGCCACGGCTAGGGCATGGCTGGACGGCAAGGTTGCCCGGTCCCACACACCTTTCCCTATTTTATATTATTTTTCATGAATCTTGAAGTTATGGAGAATCCATGAGTTTTGTTGAAAACAAAGGAGTTTCGTGAGATTAGGGAATAATAATTATAAAAAGCTAAGGATTGTGAGGTGTGGGACCGTCCACGGCTCGGGCATGGCCGGCCGACTAAGTTGCCCGGTCCCGCACACCTTTCCTTATTTTATAACATTATTTCATGAATCCATGAAGTTATGGAGGATTCATGAGTTTTTGCAAAAACAAGGAAAGTTGCTAAAACCAAGGAGTTTTTCATGAGTTCATGAAATAACAAAAAATAAGGAAAATAATGGAAGAGGCATGGACCGACCATGTCTAGGGCACGGCCGGCCGTCCGGTGGGCCCGGCCATGGGCGCCTCTTATTATTTTATTAATATTTATTGTTTTCTCCTGTTTTGCGTAGGATTCCTCATTGTTTCATATTTTTTGGATGCTCGTTCGTGCATCCGGGTGCTCAGTCGTGCATTATTGTCGAATACACTTGCACCATTTTTGTGGGGCTTACTCAGTGATGATCCAGATGCCTGGTTATTGAGTATTTATTACTAATTTATGAAATTCAGTGGAGAATAATTCATGAAACTGAGTAATAAAAATGAATAGTTGTTTATTATTAATTCATAAGATCAGCTGTGGATTCGACTATGAATTCAGAATAATAAAGCAAGCATTACCATCCTATGGGATCGTGGATGCGACCATAAAATCAGAGTAATTAAAATTATCTATCACCATTTCATGAGATGAAATCGGAATAATGAGATAATGTGGTAGTTTATTGCCATTCTATGAGATCAAGCCGTGGATTCGATCATGGAATCAGATCAATTGTTATTGTCATTCCATGGGATCAGGCCGTGGATTCGACCATGGAATAGGAGCAATTGTTATTGCCATTCCATGGGATCAGGCCGTGGATTCGACCATGAAATAGGAGCAATAATAGATTATTCTGGGAATTCAGTGGTGAATGTCGCGGCAAAATTAATCTATTGCAGAAAAGATATTAGCCAGTTAAAGCGCCACATCTATTTTGAATGGTGTATAGTCAGGGAGTCACAGTGTTGTTTACGACCTTAAGGCGTTAGTGCTCTCAATCTACGGAGAACCTCCTGAATCTATATACGGTCTCTCCACATAATCAGGGAACGGTGAGTGTCACCGACGTCCTGAAGGCGTCCGCCGCCCAACTATTCTTCTATGTGGAGGTGGGTCTCTCTTCTGTAGTCAGGGAACAGTGAGTGTCACCGACGTTCTGAAGGCGTTAAGCTCTCAATCTACGGAGAACCTCCCAAATACGTTATTCTGCATAGAGGTCACGATGAAATGCCAGGGATCGAACGCTCAGCTAGTGGAGGCTTTTCGAAAACATATTCATTGTGGCTTCGTAAAATATGAATCGTTGCATGCCTGAAAGCCGTGTCAAAAACATGCCTCATGATTTTATGATTTTGCCCTTTGTTGATAATCCACCATCAACACAAGGTATGGGACAATCATAGTTCACGGACGCAAACACACATATCCCATAACAGATTGCAATATATAAAACCATAAAGATTAATACTGCAAAAATCATCTTCCAAACAGATTTAGAATTTAAACCAATAAACCTAAAAACATGAAGATGAAAACGTTGGACATAGCTATGTGTAATCACAACAATGGCTATTCCAAACTCTAGTTATTCTTCTAAACAAAACAAGAAAATAGAAGATTTACTAGATGTTAATACCTTTGAAGAATTCTTTATCGTCCCCGAACTCCTTGTCGTCAACAGCCATTGGGACATAAGGTTCATGAAGATAGGAGTTAATATCAATAAACCTTCTTGACTGATGTCGAACCAGGGCCTTCTGAATCTCATGAGTCTTAAACACAAAAGCCTTTATTTGTTGAATCTCCTTTTGCATCTCCTTCAACACTTCAAGAATATCAGAAAACTTCTGAGAATTTGAAGGAACAGCTCTAGGCTTCCTCACATTCCTTATTTTTCTTTTCAATGTCGGAGCTAATGGAGATTTCTCTTTTTCCTTCATGATTGATGGCTTGACAATCATATTAACATCCTTTCCATCAGAAGACATGGTACTTGGAGCATCCATAAGCGTATGGGTTTGTGAGAGGAAATCACAATCTCAACAAGTGGTCTTAAGATAAAAAGAAGTTTCAAGGAAGGAAAAAGAATGTAGGGTTAACCTTTAACAGGTTCGTGCACGCACAATTCTGAACCCTAAAGAGAGTAGAATTGTCGAGAATAACCCTCCTTTATTGATAGACAGGGATTCCAAAAAAAATCAAAACTAAGAAAAGAAGAGAACAACCTTTTCCTAAAGCCTGAGAGGTACATAATCTTGTCTCTTTTGATCAGGCACATGAGACAAGATTTCCAGATCAACATAATCAAGTTGCGTTGCGGTGAACAACAATTTGTCCACCATTTTCCTTTTGAGAGGAATCCACAGACCTCTGTCTAACAAAATGACTTGACCATACTTTCTTCTCTAATGGTCTTGTTTTATCATTGGAAACTAACTTCTTAGACGAAGATAAAATCCTTCATACCTCAGCGGTCTTCTGAGCAAGTTTAAGCTTATTTGCTAATTGATTTGCTCTTCGTTGAAGTTTGTTGACGTGCCTCAATTGGTGTTTGTACTTGTAACACTTGAAAGTTCATGACCCTTTAGAGAACAATATGAGCACGTCAAACTTGGATTAAAATCAGGCCTCTGGTATGTGCAAGCAGTTAGACACATGGTGGAACCTAAAACATTACATATAGAGTTTCTAAGGAATGGGTCAATATTTTCTTCCAGATTGGTTGGGTTTTCTTCTGAAAGAATATCAAGATTGATGTATGTATTGTTACAATTATCAAAATCAATATTTTCACCAAGAAGTGCAACACTCGATTTCTCGTCTTCATTAAAATCGTAGTTGTCAGACATTTCATCAAGAGTTGCAGCAAGACCTTTGTTCCCAATGTATTTTCTACGATTTGGGCACTCGTTTGCAAAATGACCAAATCCCTTACACTTAAAGCACTGAGGCATATCCTCGTCATCAGTTTCATCTGTGTCCCTGTTTTTAGGAGGAATACGATTATGAGGTTTGACTGATGCTTTAGGGTTATCTCTGGAGAACCGTTTACTTCTCTTCAACAGAAGGTCCCTAAACTGTCTTGAGATCATCGAGACCGATTTGTCAAGATCTTCATCTGATGAATCAGTCTCAGAGTGATCGTCTTCAGAGATATACACTTTTTTACTTTTATCAAGTAATTTTGTGTCTTTTAGTGCTTTGAACGCAACATCCTTAGATTTGGATGAATGCTCGTGATCAAAGATCTTAAGATTCCCAACCAGCGTATTTCTGGAGAGATTATCAAGGTTATTTCCCTCTACGGTGGCATGCTTCTTAGAGTCGTATCTAGATGGTAGCGATCTGAGAATTTTCATCACAATGTCCTTTTCAGGAATAGTCTTACCCAATGCAAAAGATGCATTAACAATTTTAGACACTTTATGATTAAACTCATCAAATGTATCTTCATCTGCCATACGAAGGTTTTCCCAATTGGAATTAAGGTTTTGAAGCCTAACTTCCTTTTCACTGGTATTTCCTTCTGTTTATGGGTGAAAATCGTTTCTGCCGATTTCAGTAAATTCGGTAGGTGAGTGAGAAACTGGTTTAAACCCTAAACAAATGTGCTGCACGTGAGCACTTTATAGATTCGAGAGATCAATCATGTACAAGTCCGGCCTAAACCAAGAAATGGCCGCCCGGACTTGCTTCGGTCACAAAGTGGAGGAGAAGGGTTGATTTGGGGAGGGAAGCAAAGAAAGGTGTTGAGACCAGAATAGTTCTGGGAGAGTAGTATCTCTACTTGTATCAGAAAGTGAAAGCTTAGGAAGCTTGCAAGAGATGAAAGCTTTTTGGAGAGCTTGCAAAGTTGCCTTTTCTAAGAGTGTAGTATTTTTCTCCTGACCGAGACTTGTTGTCTGGTGGAAATAGGTAAGACCTATTTATACAAGTCGAGATTGAAACGTACCCTGGTCTCATGAAGGAAGAGAGTAAAGGGTGAAATAATGAGAGGAGGTGGTAACCGCATGGTGTTAATGGGTGAAAACGTTTTCACCATTATTTCCTCATTTATTTGACCGCTTTATTCCTTTTCACGCTTTCTTAATGTGAGCGTAGTGTACGCCGTAAGCTATGACCGCCAAACCAAAACCTGGAAAGCATCCCCGGTTTGTGTTGATATCTCGTTGGTTGCACCTTGGGTGCAAGTGGCGATGCTAGTGGCGCGTGTGGCATGTTCCATTGGCATGTGCGGAATGCCCTTGTTGCGGGTTGTACTTCGAGCGCAAGTGGCAATGCCAGAGCTGCTAGTGGCGTGCGTGGCATGTGTGGAATGCCTTGGTGGTAGGTTGTATGTTGAGTGTAAGTGGCAATGCCAGAGCTGCTAGTGGCGTGTGTGGCATGTGCCAATGGCATGTGCAGAATGCCTTGGTGGTAGGTTGCACGGTTTGCAAGTTAGGCTACCAGCGTGTGTGTTTGGCATGTGCCAATGGCATGTGCGGAATGCCTTGGTGGTAGGTTGCACGGTTTGCAAGTTAAGCTACCAGCGTGTGTGTTTGGCATGTGCCAATGGCATGTGCGGAATGCCTTGGTGGTAGGTTGCACGGTTTGCAAGTTAGGCTACCAGCGTGTGTGTTTGGCATGTGCCAATGGCATGCGTGGCCATTAGGGCCGTGGCCTTGGTAGGAAAAGCTTCCAGCGAGCATGTTGGCATGTGCCAATGGCATGCGTGTCCGTTAGGGCCGTGGCCTTGGTAGGAAAAGCTACCAGCGAGCATGTTGGCATGTGCCAATGGCATGCGTGGGCCGACTTGGCCTAGGTTGCATGGTTTGTAAGCCTAGGGCGCTATATTTGGCATGCGCCAATGGCATAGCGGCTTGGAAATATGGCTTGTGGTACGTGTTGGCATGTGCCAATGGCACGTACGGCCATGTTGACCTAGTTGCACGTGTTGCAAGCCTAGGGCGCTATATTTGGCATGCGCCAATGGCATAGCGGCTTGGAAATATGGCTCGTGGTACGCGTTGGCATGTGCCAATGGCACGTACGGCCATGTTGACCTAGTTGCACGTTTTGCAAGCCTAGGGCGCTATATTTGGCATGCGCCAATGGCATAGCGGCTTGGAAATATGGCTTGTGGTACGCGTTGGCATGTGCCAATGGCACGTACGGCCATGTTGACCTAGTTGCACGTTTTGCAAGCCTAGGGCGCTATATTTGGCATGCGCCAATGGCATAGCGGCTTGGAAATATGGCTTGTGGTACGCGTTGGCATGTGCCAATGGCACGTACGGCCATGTTGACCTAGTTGCACGTTTTGCAAGCCTAGGGCGCTATATTTGGCATTCGCCAATGGCATAGCGGCTTGGAAATATGGCTTGTGGTACGCGTTGGCATGTGCCAATGGCACGTACGGCCATGTTGACCTAGTTGCACGTTTTGCAAGCCTAGGGCGCTATATTTGGCATGCGCCAATGGCATAGCGGCTTGGAAATATGGCTTGTGGTATGCGTTGGCATGTGCCAATGGCACGTACGGCCATGTTGACCTAGTTGCACGTTTTGCAAGCCTAGGGCGCTATATTTGGCATGCGCCAATGGCATAGCGGCTTGGAAATATGGCTTGTGGTACGCGTTGGCATGTGCCAATGGCACGTACGGCCATGTTGACCTAGTTGCACGTTTTGCAAGCCTAGGGCGCTATCTTTGGCATGTGCCAATGGCATAGCGGCTTAGTTTGGCATGGTTGCCAATGAGTGTGATATGTAGTTTGGTTTTGGCGTTGCTTCCATGGTGCACAGTATGCGGCTTGGTTTGGCATTGTTGCCATGGTGCGCAGTGTGCGGCTTGGTTTGGCATTGTTGCCATGGTGCGCAGTGTGCGGCTTGGTTTGGCGTTGTTGCCATGGTGCGCAGTGTGCGGCTTAGTTTGGCATTGTTGCCATGGTGCGCAGTGTGCGGCTTGGTTTGGCATTGTTGCCATGGTGCGCAGTGTACGGCTTAGTTTGGCATTGTTGCCATGGTGCGCAGTGTGCGGCTTGGTTTGGCATTGTTGCCATGGTGCGCAGTGTGCGGCTTGGTTTGGCATTGTTGCCATGGTGCGCAGTGTGCGGCTTGGTTTGGCATTGTTGCCATGGTGCGCGGTGTGCGGCTTGGTTTTGGAATTAGGGTTACGTGTCGAAAACCTAACTGGGTATTTTGAAAAAATACCCCTATTAATTATTTACACCGAGTTAAATGCTCTTAGTTAATGTGTTGCGGGTAACACTAGGTCATGGGGTTTTACGATTTTACCCCTTGTTTAAAAACCACCATCAACATTAAGTCCCCCCGCTTAGCTCGAAACAGGGGGCTTTGTTGGGTAAGCATAAGATGGTGACAAACTATCAAAGAAACAAACCATAAAGAGAATTGAGGAGGCTTGTCTCGACCTTTTATAAATAGGATTTGGAATCCTTGCCCCTGGGAGTTTTGCACAAATCGGGAGGCTGGCACAATTGGTGGGGCCGGTGCAGCTTGGGTGACGTTGGGAAGTTGGCGTGAGTTGGGAAACTGAGTGTGTTAGCTGGCGGGACCGGCACAATGTGGAAGCTGTGCGTGCTTGCAGGCGCGACTTGGGCGGCCATTGGGAAGTCGGTGCAATTGGTGGGGCCGGTGCAGCTTGGGCGACGTTGGGAAGTTGGCGTGAGTTGGGAAACTGAGTGTGCTAGCTGGTGGGACCGGCACAATGTGGAAGCTGTGCGTGCTTGCAGGCGCGACTTGGGCGGCCATTGGGAAGTCGGTGCAATTGGTGGGGCCGGTGCAGCTTGGGCGACGTTGGGAAGTTGGCGTGAGTTGGGAAACTGAGTGTGCTAGCTGGTGGGACCGGCGCAAGGTGTGGAAGCTGTGCGTGCTTGCTGGCGTGACCGATGTAAATAAGGAGGGAGTTTCTTCAGATAGCAAAGTTTCCTTATTTTGCCTTTCCTTCACGCACGGCTTCAATTAGGGCATCGTCCATGCCAAAATCTGGAAGCGTTATGTCCCTCATTGCTTCCTTTCCTTTTTTAAGGTTCCGTATTCATACCCAACGTAATTGCATCATCTCCCTCGTTTGAGAGGGGTTCTTCTTGTTGGTTTCTCTTTTCTTTGCCTAGAGACGAATCATCCTCTAAACAGTGAGATTCTCCAAGTGAAGGCGCGAGATCTGACTCTTGCGAAAATACCCCGACTAGGGTTATTCGGGCTAAGAAAATCATATCGGTATGTTTTCTTCTTCTTTCTCTGTTCATGTTATCCTCTTTTATATGCGTATAGATAGGATGGAACTTGATCATTTTCCCATTCTTTGCAAAGGTGTATGATGGGACCTTCCAGGATGGCCGTGCCTTTAACTTTTCGGGAAAGGACTTTTAATTGGCGCAGATCAATCTTCTTCTCTTGAGGAGGCATTGGTTGGGATTGAGTCCTTGCTCCATGAAGCTAGTGAAATTGTTAAGGACCTCCCTTCCATCTATCCCCACGAAGAACATGTACATGCTCGGACTCTCTTGGGTTCGGTGAGCGTGGAGGAGGGCGCCATGATTCTTGATTTTGATGCGGGTGAATCGAAGAACTTTCTTGAAATGTCAATGAGAAAACCTTTGAAGGAGCATATGATGGAAATGAAATAGCCTTTGAAGTTGATGCCAAAGGTCTTGTTGGTAATGCCGGGGAGGTCATGGTGGCGTATCTTTGGAATGGTCGTCGGGGAGGACAATGCTGTCGCTCTTTGTGGCTGCTTCGGGATGGGATGTTGAGGTTCTGCTTTGCTAAAACCGTTGAATGGAACCTTTGTTGCCCGAAGGATTCTTTGGGGAAAGTGTTTGAAGATAGATTTGCCCGAGGGGACTTGCGCTCCATCCTTCGAGGGCTAGTTCCTCCCTTTTGTTATTTCATTATTGCTTAGTTCCCCTGATGCCTCCTCTTTTTTTTTTTTTGGTAAACTCATCTTTTCCTTCTTCTTCATCAGTAAACATTTTGCTTCATATATATTTTTGAAAGAGGTTGTGGTATGATGGCTCTGCAGTGGTTTTATGGGTTTATCTGATGTATTTCTACGATATCCGGAGAATTTGCTTGGAAAAAGATGTATATATTTTTTTTTTTGACGGGAAGGGAATCCCCAAGGAGAAATACAAACGGTGTATTCATCTTGGGGAAGTACAACTACTAAGAGGAATTGTTAAAGGAAATACTGAAAAAGAAAAGGAGTAAATGGGAAGTACATCCCCTTTTTTTTTATGGATTGGATTCCTTGAGCCATCGCGAGTGAATTATCACGCCTTCAGTGTGTGACTGCATTGATGAGCTTGCAATATCCTCCCAAAAGGGTATCCGCAACTGATACGGCTCGTCTTCTCCTTCACTTGGGCAAATCCATTTTTACTTGTCATCTTCCCAACTTGAAACGCGCTTTCTTTGACCACTACATCTCCAATTGAAAACGGGTTCAGACGTCGTGCAACCGTTTGAGTCTTGGCTTCGTTGGCTTCAATAGAAGTTTCCAAGCTTCTTGCAAAGTGTTCAAATGGTCCGACCTCCCATTCGCATTTCTTGACAGCGTTCGTGCGATGTCGCGCCGAGTCCCCATGACGGAAAGGGGGAAGGAAAGACCGGTTGCGAAAAGGTTGCTTGGTCAGACTTACTTGCATTTGAAAACCATGAGCTAGCGCCAACCGGCCTTCTCCGGATGTCCGGGTTTCTTGGTAGTTTGTTGATGCGATAACCCGGTGGGATGATTTGTTGGAATTTCCTTCGGGCGTGGACGTTGGCGGAGGGCGCACATCCAATTTCGCTTTGTTGTCGAGCACCCATAAACGTCCCAATATCATGTCGTGATCTAGTTCTTTGACAATATGGAATTTGCTATGTGTTATAGCGTCTCCCATCTCGATCTCTAGGTTGATGTAGCCATGCGCGTTCAAAGCTTCTCCTCTCAAGTCCTTAATCACGGACGGGGAATAGGTAGCGTCTTGTTTTGTAAACCTGCTGCCTTGGTGTCTTGAAAGTAATGATGTTGTGGTAGGAGGCCGTGTCGATGAGCGTGTCGTCAAATTCGTTACCTCTTAAACGGGACGTGGTCGGCAGTCCCAGTTCTCCGCTCGCCTGTTTGGGAAGCTTGAGCCCTTGGCGTGGATTCCGAGGAGAGAAAAAGCCGTTTCTTGAGGATACAACACGATTGAGAGCTGCGAAAATATCTTGGCGCCGAACCTTGGAAAGATAGAGAATTTCGCATACATGTCGCATCATGGATTGTACGGTCTCGTGTACGGAGTCCCCGGAGGAACCGCAGTTTCTTATTGGGAGTGGGTCTCGATGCACTCTTTCGTCTCCTAGTTGGAGTTCTCCTGCTTCTATCCTTTCTTTGAAAATATGCTTTAGTCTGTTGCAATCGCTAGTCGGGTGGTGAACGAACTTGTGGTAATGGAAGTATTTGGGGTTCGCCATCTCAGCCTCAGTTGGTGGTCGTCGAGCGGTGGCAATCGATGACATCATCTTGAACCCGGAGCTTCTAGGAGGTCAATCACCTCCTCGATGGGGAATGGGAAATCAAGGGTATTTCCTTCGGTCTCACGATCGATCTTCCACGATCTTGCGCACGGAGTTTTAGTGACGATCTTCCATTGCGAGAGGTTAAATTTGTAGTTGTGGCGCTTCACGTTTTAATCAATACATTTGGTGGCTCGTAGTTGCGGCTTTCCTTTTTCCCCTTTCGTTTACTATGTTCACGGAGGATGAGCCGGCATTAAATTGTTTGTTGATGAGGCGTCTACTCCCGCGGGTTTCGCGCGCGTCTTGGTTCGAGTTGGCCTAGTTCTTTCAGGTTTGTTAATTTTGCCATATCGGCGAATCTTTGGTATGATTAACTTTGTAGTTCTCTTCTGCCATTGTTGTTTTTGTTTACCGTGAAGGACCCTCTTCTTTCTTTGGGCTCGCCACCGAAACTTTGTTATTGCATTGTTGCCTCACATTTCTTACTTAATTTGTCATTCGCAGATGATCGTCCGGCGGCTTCATGGAGTTCGGAGAACGTTTGGAAACGCAAGTTTTCTAACTGCGAGATTTTAAGGCGCGGTAGATTGGAACCATACCATTGATGCATGATCGTTCACCAATTGTTGCTCGGTCACGTTTGGGTCGTGACAATCGAGTGCTTGAACCCTCATTCATACTTTGAACCTTTTGACGAAATCATTCGGATGTATGAACGTCGCATAAAATATAAATATCTATACAAAAAGAATTGTGGAAATGAGATTTGAACCCTTGACTTTCCGCCTCTTGCATATTCTTGCACCATACCAACTGTTCTAACCTCATTTGCGAAATTAACTTGCGAGATAATCATCAACTTTTCTTCTTTGCGAGATAAGCAATGTCTGAGAAATTTTGCATAACAAAAATAAATGTGCGAGAGCAAGAATTGATCCTGCGACCTTCCGCTTCGCGTTCATGCCTCTCCGACCAACTGTCTAGCCAAGCCTCTACGAAATGTTTGCGAAATAATCACTTACTTTCTTCTTGCGAAATATTCGAAAAATACACGTTCGTTGAGATTTTTCGCGACCATGAACTCCTAGGTCGTTTACGAAAGAATGAAACAATGTTCAAAAATTCTTTGCGAGGAGGGAGATTCGAAGGCTCCTCATGTTCGCTCGTGACCAATTGTGCTACTCCTCCGTGCGAAAAGGATCGTAGAATGCTAATACATGACTTATATTCACCCTTTGATATTCAAGGAAAAAGATGACAAAAATTCTTCGCGAAGGGGTAAGACTCGAAACCTTATGTTTATACTTTGACCAATTGTGCTAGCTGCTGTTTGCTAGTTCGTCCTTCTTTTTGTGATAAAAATCACGCTGCGTTTTGTTCTTATCCTTTTCTTCGTTCTTCCTTAATTTCCTTCAACAATTTTCCTTTTGGAACATGAAATTCTTTCATTCAAACTTTAATTTTCTTCCTTGAATTTCACCACGGCAACTAATTTTTTTTTTTTTTTTTTTCAGTATGATGATGTTTATCTGAAAATGTGATTTCTCCCATAAAACTTCCATTTTTGAACCTAAATTTTATAGATCTAAATAAAAAGTATGAACAAGAACTAATTTTCATGGAAATTTCTCTTATAGTTTATGATCCAATTGTCA
Source organism: Papaver armeniacum (assembly GCA_023531295.1). NCBI lineage: Eukaryota > Viridiplantae > Streptophyta > Magnoliopsida > Ranunculales > Papaveraceae > Papaver > Papaver armeniacum. Next base: position 46,421 of record JAJJWW010009980.1, read on the forward strand.
TCTGTGATGTTTTTTTTCTAAACTTTCTTGAACCAACAAGATTAGGAAGCGCATATGTAGTTATCCACGCCCGCGACTTGGTCTCATTAATCCCGCGAGCCACGTTGCGATATTATGATCCTACAAAACGGTACATTCTTCCGAGGTCCAAAAAGGTAACTTGTTCGAGACACGAAGAAGTATTTCTTGTAAAACGCAGGTGACCATGCTACTCCGGTTGGGAATGCTTGCTCGGTGGGATGTTGTTGTACCATGTATACGCCCTTCCAAGTAAGTGATTTTGAGAATTCCCTTAAACGAAGAACGTGATTATATTCATGTTCACCTAGGGATTCCAGAAACGAGAAACATGCTCACGTGCATTCCCGGTACCATCGTACAGGGTAAATTGAGGAGAAGAGTACCCCCTTGGGAGAGGGATTCTCTGTATTTCGGATGGGTAATGGGGTTGGTGATGATGCACGTCCAACTCATCATTCTTGATTCGGTTGCAGAGGAGTTGTTCCAAATCTTCTCTCGTGACAAAGTTGGGTGGCTGATTTCTTTCCAATGGGATTCTAGTGCGAGTTTCCTCATCCATGGAGGCGTGCTCCGCCGAGGTGTCTTTGGTGTCGGGGTTGTTGGAGACGTTCCTAAATGGCTCTGGAGGGCGCGACTCACGTGGTAGTCGTTCTGTCAGGGTCTTGAGAAAGATGAGTACCTCCTTCTGCGTTGAAACCATATCTGTCCGGGCTCGCGCGAGCATCTCTTGTCGTTCCATCAGATCAGCGATGGTGACGTAAGGGCGACTTCCTCTTGTCCCTCCGGTTTCTCGTCCGTTGGCGGGGTAGTTGGGATCTTGGTCGTGGACGGAGGCGCCATGCTAGACGAAGCATTTGGGGTCGTGGCGGCGGCTCTAGCCCCGGTGATCGGTGGCGCGACACCGGAAAGATATTTTCATTGCCGTGATTAGAGGGTTGTGCGAGAGACGCTAGAGGAGGCAGCGGCTGCCCTAGTGATTGGCGGTGTTACACTTGAGGGAGTGCATTCGATGTTCTTTGTTGTCGGCCGGTGACGTAACAACGTTATTGGGAGAGATGCTAACATCGGGGGTGCGTTCTGTCCGGTGTTCTCGGCAGCCGCTCCGGACTCGAGTTCCACCATGTTGGGATTTGACGTTCGGGAAACGAAATCGAGTCGGAGTTGGTATTGTAACCGATAGATCAATCCTCCCGCCTCGTGGTCGCCAATTGTTTATGGGTGAAAATCGTTTCGCCGATTTCAAGTAAATTCGGTAGGTGAGTGAGAAGCTGGTTTAAACCCTAAACAAATGTCTTTGCACGTGAGCACTTTATAGATTCGAGAGATCAATCTGTACAAGTCCGGCCTAAACCAAGAAATGGCCGTTCCGGACTTACTTCGGTCACAAAGTGGAGGAGAAGGGTTGATTTGGGGAGGGAAGCAAAGAAAGGTGTTGAGACCAGAATAGTTCCGGGAGAGTAGTATCTCGACTTGTATCGAAAGTGAAAGCTTAGGAAGCTTGCAAGAGATGAAAGCTTTTGGAGAGCTTGCAAAGTTGCCTTTTTTGAGAGTGTAGTATTTTTCTCCTGACCGAGACTTGTTGTCGGTGGAAATAGGTAAGACCTATTTATACAAGTCGAGATTGAAACGTACCCTGGTCTCATGAAGGAAGAGAGTAAAGGGTGAAATAATGAGAGGAGGTGGTAACCGCATGGTGTTAATGGGTGAAAACGTTTTCACCATTATTTCCTCATTTATTTGACCGCTTTATTCCTTTTCACGCTTTCTTAATGTGAGCGTAGTGTACGTTGCAAGCTGTGACCGCCAAACCAAAACCCTGGAAAGCATCCCCCAGTTTTTGTGTTGATATCTCGTTGGTTGCACCTTGAGTGCAAGTGGCGCCGCTAGTGGCGCGTGTGGCATGTGCCATTGGCATGTGCGGAATGCCCTTGTTGCGGGTTGTACTTGAGCGCAAGTGGCAATGCCAGAGCTGCTAGTGGCGTGCGTGGCATGTGCCAGTGGCATGTGCGGAATGCCTTGGTGGTAGGTTGTATGTTGAGTGTAAGTGGCAATGCCAGAGCTGCTAGTGGCGTGTGTGGCATGTGCCAATGGCATGTGCAGAATGCCTTGGTGGTAGGTTGCACGGTTTGCAAGTTAGGCTACCAGCGTGTGTGTTTGGCATGTGCCAATGGCATGTGTGGAATGCCTTGGTGGTAGGTTGCACGGTTTGCAAGTTAAGCTACCAGCGTGTGTGTTTGGCATGTGCCAATGGCATGTGCGGAATGCCTTGGTGGTAGGTTGCACGGTTTGCAAGTTAGGCTACCAGCGTGTGTGTTTGGCATGTGCCAATGGCATGCGTGGCCATTAGGGCCGTGGCCTTGGTAGGAAAAGCTTTCAGCGAGCATGTTGGCATGTGCCAATGGCATGCGTGTCCGTTAGGGCCGTGGCCTTGGTAGGAAAAGCTACCAGCGAGCATGTTGGCATGTGCCAATGGCATGCGTGGCCGACTTGGCCTAGGTTGCATGGTTTGTAAGCCTAGGGCGCTATATTTGGCATGCGCCAATGGCATAGCGGCTTGGAAATATGGCTTGTGGTACGTGTTGGCATGTGCCAATGGCACGTACGGCCATGTTGACCTAGTTGCACGTGTTGCAAGCCTAGGGCGCTATATTTGGCATGCGCCAATGGCATAGCGGCGGCTTGGAAATATGGCCATGTGGTAGTTGCGTTGGCATGTGCCAATGGCACGAAATATACGGCCATGTTGACCTAGTTGCACGTTTTGCAAGCCTAGGGCGCTATATTTGGCATGCGCCAATGGCATAGCGGCTTGGAAATATGGTTGCACGTTTTTGTGGTAGCGGCTTGGAAATACGCGTTGGCATGTGCCAATGGCACGTACGGCCATGTTGACCTAGTTGCACGTTTTGCAAGCCTAGGGCGCTATATTTGGCATGCGCCAATGGCATAGCGGCTTGGAAATATGGCTTGTGGTACGCGTTGGCATGTGCCAATGGCACGTACGGCCATGTTGACCTAGTTGCACGTTTTGCAAGCCTAGGGCGCTATATTTGGCATGCGCCAATGGCATAGCGGCTTGGAAATATGGCTTGTGGTACGCGTTGGCATGTGCCAATGGCACGTACGGCCATGTTGACCTAGTTGCACGTTTTGCAAGCCTAGGGCGCTATCTTTGGCATGTGCCAATGGCATAGCGGCTTAGTTTGGCATGGTTGCCAATGAGTGTGATATGTAGTTTGGTTTTGGCGTTGCTGCCATGGTGCGCAGTGTGCGGCTTGGTTTGGCATTGTTGCCATGGTGCGTAGTGTGCGGCTTGGTTTGGCATTGTTGCCATGGTGCGCAGTGTGCGGCTTGGTTTGGCGTTGTTGCCATGGTGCGCAGTGTGCGGCTTAGTTTGGCATTGTTGCCATGGTGCGCAGTGTGCGGCTTGGTTTGGCATTGTTGCCATGGCGCGCAGTGTGCGGCTTGGTTTGGCATTGTTGCCATGGTGCGCAGTGTGCGGCTTGGTTTGGCATTGTTGCCATGGTGCGCAGTGTGCGGCTTGGTTTGGCATTGTTTCCATGGTGCGCAGTGTGCGGCTTGGTTTGGCATTGTTGCCATGGTGCGCAGTGTGCGGCTTGGTTTTGGAATTAGGGTTCTGTGTCGAAAACCCTAATATGGTATTTTGAAAAAATACCCCTATTAATTATTTACACCTGAGTTAAATGCTCTTAGTTAATGTGTTGCGGGTAACACTAGGTCATGGGGTTTTACGATTTTACCCCTTGTTTAAAAACCACCATCAACACCTTCGAATAAGGTTTCTAAGATATCCCTCGCATCTTTAGACCTAGTGGAATTTGACACATGGTGCTGAAGATTTGGGGTAATGGCATGTATGATGGCATTTAAACCGTAGGAATTTTTCTTTGCAGCAAGTATCTCGGCAGGGCTGTATTCACCAATGTTCTTGGGAACGTTTACATTTCCTACTGCCGCAACGAGAGCATCATAGCCATTAACAACATATACCCATGATTGAAAATCATGTGCTTGAAGAAAAGCTCGCATAGCAATTTTCCACCATAAGTAATTAGAGCCATCGAAGACTGGTGGTACGTTAATAGAGATAGCACCTCTGTCCATAGAGTCAGATCGCTACAAACACAGACTTGTAAGGTCTTGAACGTGTTTGCCTGCTCTGATACCAATTGAAAAAGCGGGGGTATAACAACCACACCCAATATTTCGATTAGCAATCTGTATGGACAAACTCCAATATACTTTCAACATAATCAACTAGACTCAATCTTAATAAAGTATATCAAAGAGTTATATCTCTCTTTCTCGATTCAATTCTTACTCAAGCAAATAGAAATCTGCGAGTCTGATTGAATACAAGAGAAATAACTTGGATGGTACCAAAGACCAATATCCAAGTATCAATCAATGTAAATCAACAACCAAAGGTTGGAAATTCTAATTGATTGATATTAACGCACAACCTGTGATATTTCAATTATATAAAAAAATATAATGCGGAATAGAAATAACACAGACACCAGAATTTTGTTAACGAGGAAACCGCAAATGCAGAAAAACCCCAGGACCTATTCCAGATTGAACACACACTGTATTAAGCCGCTACAGACACTAGCCTACTACAAACTAACTTCGGTCTGGATGGTAGTTGAACCCAAATCAATCTCACACTGATCCAAGGTACAGTTGCGCTCCTTACATCTCTGATCCCAGCAGGATACTACGCACTTGATTCCCTTAGCTGATCTCACCCACAACTAAGAGTTGCTACGACCCAAAGTCGAAGACTTTAATAAACAAATTTGTATCACACAGAAAAGTCTACAGTAATAGATAAATCTGTCTCCCACAGAAATACCTACAAGTTTTGTTCAGTCTTTTGATAAATCAAGGTGAATAGGAACCAATTGATAACCCGGATTTATATTCCCGAAGAACAGCCTAGTATTATCAATCACCTCACAATAATCTTAATCGACGCGGCGAAAGAAGATAGTGTGGAATCACAAACTATGAGACGAAGATGTTTGTAACTACTTTTATATCTTGCCTATCGAAGATATTAATCTCAATCCAATCGTTACGATTGTACTCAACATGATAGAATCAGCAAGATTAGATCACACAACTACAAGAAAGTAGTATCGGTCTGGCTTCACAATCCCAATGAATTCTTCAAGTCGTTAACCTACAGGGTCTCGATAAGAAACCTAAGTTTAAAGGAGAATCGACTCTAGCTTATACAACTAGTATCCCAAGGAGGTGTGGGGATTAGGTTTCCCAGTTGCTAGAGTTCTCCCTTATATAGTTTTTCAAATCAGGGTTTGCAATCAATGTTAGCTTAGTAACAAAGCATTCAATATTCACCGTTAGATGAAAACCTGATTAGATTCAAGCTAATATCTTTCAACCGTTGGATCGAAAACTTAGCTTGTTACACACAAATGAAATGCACGATTTTAGGTTTGTGTAACCGTATCCAAACATGTACATTTGTTGGTTCAACAATAGTTAACCAAATGGTTAGCCATATGAGCACTTTCATATCAACCATATTCTTCTTCACCATAACTAGTTCAAATGACTCAAATGAACTAGTTAGAGAGTTGTTCAATTGTATAAATCTTATAGAAGTATACAAGACACAATTGAAGCAAAAACGATTTTATTCACTCGAATCGATTCATGAACTTTATAGCCACGGTTTGTAATTTGCATTCCTTTGATAATATAAATATAAGTTCACAAAAATCGTCTTTAGATATAACCAACTTAAGTTCGCAGGCTTAGTTCGCAGACTTAAGTTCCCGGAAGGAGTTCACAAACTCCAGCAGATATTCTCGAGATTAGAACTTCCACCAGTTCGCGGACTGAGTTCGCGGACTGAGTTCACAGCTCTTGTTCCGGTTTTCCTGATCAACAAAGTACGCATACTTTGGTTCAAGGAATAAGGACTTATACATATATGTGTTGCCACACAATGCTTATATCCAACAATGGTTATATAATCTAAACTCTCATTCCAATCATTGAAACATTCTTAGAGGACGTTATTATATACTCCCTCCGTCCTAAATTATTAGTCCGCTTTGACTAAGTCAAGATATTAAGGAGACCGGAGGAGTGTACAAAACTACCCCTATTAAATGATATATTATTACTAAAATTAAAAAGAAGTATATGGAGTATGTAAGAAAAATACATTGGTAATTATAATATTTATAGAAATAGTTAAATACAAGATAAAAATAAAAATCTTTATGAATTGATTTGGTAGATTTGTTTCCTATTGAGGAAGATATCATTTAATATTTAGATTGGTGATATTTAAAATAATTTTATACTTTTAAAAGTTTGAAGGATATATTTGAGAGTTTGACTAAAAAATATGACTATAAACAGAAGTTGGACAGTATTTTAGGACAGACGAAAGTAGAATAGAGGACAGAAATTTTAGGACAGAGGGAGTAGTTGTTATGCACAAACTATTTTTCGTCAAATAAATTTTCAAAGTGATTGAAACATAACGACTTTCATCACTGGGTAAAGATGAACTTGGCCAAAGAGAAAGCTTACCAACACGTATTTCGAGAAATAGATAGGCGAGATAAACTCGACTCGAAATAGCAAATGTGTATAATCAAAGTCTATATAGCAAAACGACTTTTGTCTCAAAATAGGAGATAGAGTAGATAGACTTTTGAGTGATAGATAAGTTCAAGTCTCCACATAACTTTTAGTCGATGAAGTTCCACCAGTTCCTTGAGTAGTTCTTCGTCTTGTATGATGATTGCCATGGAGTTCTTGAGCTCAACTACACTTACTATCCTAGTCCGAGACTTAGCTATAGTAGACTAGAAATCAAGACTTATAGTTTTGATCACTAACATTAACAAACATGCTTGAGATAGCAACGCATGTGAGTTCGACCGAGCAGTGCTCTAACAATTGGGATATTAATATCTTGACTAGAGACAGGTTGAGTGACTAAAATCACAAAGTCAACTGGATAGATAAAGTTTTCTACCTGAACCAAAACGTCTTCAATAATTCCACTGGGATTTTGACAGACCTATCGGCTAACTTTAGTGTTATCCTAGTTAGTTTCATCTCACTTAGTCCAAGTTGTTCATATACCGAGAAAGGTAAAAGATTCACACTAGCCCCAAGATCTAAAAGAGCATTGTCTATCATTTGTTTACCTATGACACATGTGACAGTAAGACAACCGGGATCTTTAAATTTGACTGGGTACTTTTGTGAGATTATGGAACTAACTTGTTGGGTCAAAAATTCCTTTTTATGGACACTCGCGTCTCTCTTGACAGTGCACATCTCTTTTAAGAACTTGGCCATAGCCGGTACATGTTTAATTGTGTCTAACAAGGGCAGGTCGATTTTAACTTGCTTAAAGATGTCTAGGATTTCAACATATGTACTAGGATTTTTCTTAGCGAGTCTTTGAGGAAATGGCGCAGGTGGTATGTACACTCTCTCAGGGGTAGCTTCCTCACTTGGACTCTTAGCATTCTCAGGCCCATTAGGGTATTTAGACGAAGTTTGGTCAACCTCAGTCTCTTTTTCAGCTGGACTACTATCCTTATGTGGTTCTACCGAGTTCTCTAGAGTTTTACCACTACTAAGGGTGATAACTGCTTTGATATGTTCATTGTGGTTTGAATTACCTGATCTATTAACCTGGTTAACTCCTTTCGGATTTGGAGTCGTTTGACTAGGAAATGTCCCATTCTCCCTATCATTTAACCGGTTCGAAAGTTGACTTATTTGAGTCTCTAAGTTGGCAATAGCTCGGTCACTGTTTTGTTGGTTACGCTGACTCGTCGGGACAAAGTCATCGAGCTTCTGACTTAAATAGTTGATATTTTGGGTAGTCTGGGAATTGTTTAGGGCATTACCCTCAATTAAGAGTCTTATACTTTCCTTTAGAGATGACACCTTTTTATCAACTTGGCTCGGTTCTTGGACTTGAGCTTGGTTCCTAGAAAAACCTGGTGGTGGGTTGCTAGATGGGCCACCTTGATGGTTGATAGACACATTTTATGTCTAATTTGTCTCGATTCTATATAGTAATAGTGCTCATTTTTGTACTTATTATGGTGTTTTATGTGTGTGTAGGTATTTTTGGCCAATAAACATTTTTGGAAAAATCGGCTCGAAAAGTTGGTAAAAAGCTCCCGGAGGACACTTGCTATTTGGACTCTCACTATGGATAAGGGGTACCCAAATTACTAAGGGGCACCCTCAGGACACCCCAAGTCAGCTACTAAAGGCACCCCATCAGAGGTTAAGGGGCACTCCATCTCTTTCATTTCAAAAGAATGTTTTGGCGGGAAAATTGGAGTTTTAATGGCACAATTAGGGTTGATGATTTGGACCAGTTTTAACGAGATTCAATTGCTGATTTTCATGGGCTAGGCCTGTTTTGTCAATACAACGCTGGTATGGATGTTTTGTTCGACCAGAATTGGCTGCATAGTCGAGTTGGACCGAAATAGAGGTGATGAAGGTTACGGGCCCTGTGGAGTTTATTTTTGGAATTCCAGGGAGACTAAAGGAGAGATATTCTTTCCAAAGATACGTATCTATCTAAGGAAGAGTTTGGGAGGATTTGGAAATCTCATAAACGCGTAAAGAATACTTGGAGAGGAAATTTCGTACCTTGGCAGAAAAGAAAAAAAAAGAGAGATTTAATCGGGTTTTGGAGGGTTTGGAGGTGTATAAAAGGTTTGCTCGAGTCCCAGAGAAGGGTATTGAATTTTAGAAGAAGTTAGGGGAAGTTTAGAACACCACAGAGCCGAGAAATCAAAGTTGCAGGAAACCGGGTTTTGCTGCTGCTGCTGAAGAACACGAAGAACAAAAGGCCATTGAAGACAGTTGTTTTTGGGGTCTTAAAAGCAGCAACAAAGCAATAGTGTTTACAACAGTTTTTGTAACAGTTCCATTGTAACAAAATTTGCTTTGTAACGCCGATACACCGTTGCAAACGATCGTGTTATTACTTTTCACTCTTTTAATCAACTTTTGAACCATAAACCAATATTTTGAGCAAGTGATTAATATGAGGAGCTAAACCCCATTGCTGAGGCGACGGAGGAAGCCAATTTTCCATGATGTGTGTGGTAATTTCTATTTTAATTAATTTTTGCAATCTCTTTTAAGATTATTTGCCTTGATTGAAAATTGATTGAATGATTTTTCCTAAGCAATTGTGATTCTTGATAGATTATGCTTATACCTAGGTTTCTGATATTCTATGCTTTCGAAATACAATTGTTATTCTAAAAATCTACCTTTGCAAAATATTAGAATCACTTTAAACGTAAAGAGTTGCACGAATATTGATTAGATTAAATCACATAAAAATTGGAGTTTGGTGGAATCCTGAGTCTCAGTGCTTTTAATATTGATAACATCTTTGTCAGAGTTTGCTATAATTTTTAGTGAGTTTTCTATTTTTGTTTTGAATTTAAGTCTAAAAAAATCCTTCACAAGTCTGAGTTGAACGAATCTTTACTATCACTTTACAACAACAATTAAAAAACATATTAATGGTTACCTTTAGACCACGAGAAATTCGGGTTATGTCTCCAACCAGGGTTATATGTATTAGAGTATGGGTCATATTTAGAGTTCATACCACCATGTAGGACACTAACCTGGTCACGGGTAGTTTCATTAGGGTTAAACAAAGGACAGTGTAGTTGCAGGAAATCCCACACTACACCCCTCACTAGAATTTACTCAACTAATCCATTAGAAGATGAATAACTATAGATTTTATTGATTATTTTCTTGAAATGTTTACAGAGGAAGGAAGAACAGAGCTAAAGAAATCACAATCACTCTAAATTTTCTCTCTCCTAATGACTTGCTTAACAATTCAAAAAGAACCCCCTACAACAGACTTACTCAACCCTTTATATAGGGTATTACATAGTGGATGTGACTAAGCTGTCCTTTATTTTCGGGAATGACTCGCGAAGTATCGCAAGTGTATGAATGTTCGTCTTCGCGACACTCCTAAATCTCGCCAAATATTCACACTTTTCTCATGTTCTGGCTGTCGTCATCCATTGCGTCATTAATTATACTTCCTTGCGACACCTTCGCAATACTGCGTGCTTATTAATCTCGCGAGATATTGATGTTTGCGATATTCGATCCTACATCTTGCCTCTTCTCATGTCCTCTGCGAAGGAGAGAATGTCATGAGAACCAATATTTTGAAATGCCGCGATCGTTTATTTTCCACCAAATTTTTTGTCAGCAAGATTCCGTGAATTTAGGAATGACCGTTTACACGTGTCTAAAATTACCCTTTTTACCGGCACTTTTTAATGCTATCCGGTTACTCTTTTCCTGTCTATTTAAAGGAGAATTCATTATCCAATTTCTCTTTTCTTTTACTTCATCTTCTTCATTGTCTGCAACTTTTTTCTACTCTTTCTCTTCATCACCTCCTTTATCATTTCTCCACTATCATTCTTCTCTCTGCTTCTATGGCATCAAGGTTTGTGAATTTTCTTTGAATTTGATCATTTTGTGATTGATCTTTCCGATAAAGTTGTTTTATTCTCGAAATCTTGCTCCTTTTTAATGACTTTCCTGCCATTTTTATTTTAGCAAGAACAAATCTAGCACCAAGTTCACCGTTGCAAACCCTAACATTCCCATGGGCTCGCAGCCGAAATCCTTTGCTTCTAAGAGAAAGACTACGAATAACAAGGTATTTAAGAAACATTTACTCTTTTAATAACAATATTGTTGCCTCTGTTTCTTATTTAACTTGTAATTCGCAGGATGACAAAAATGATAATATATCTCCCAAGAAACCTCGCCATTTTAAACCTGTCGCACCTGTTGTTTCTTTTCCTGGGTTCAAACTTACTACTTCTCCTGCAGCATCTCCGCAGGGCAATTCATCTTTTCTAGCGACGTCTTCGCAAGATAAACCAATCCCTTCTTCTCAGGATAACCCACCTTCTCTTGCGATGATCTCGCATGATAAACTAGTCCCTGAATTTTCCGTTAATGAAATTCTTCAAAATGAACCCCTCTCCACTTTTACTCTTAATACCTCTATCTCATCTCCCCTTGTTGATCAAGTTCCTTCGACTGGCATTCTTATGACTAAGGATGACTCAACTTTTGCCTCTTCCTCCATCATTTCCTCTTCCTCTAAATCTATCTCTCTTACTAAAGAAAACTTGGAAGGGATAAATGAAGAATTAAAAGGTATCATTTTCCTCCTTTTTTTTTTTTTTTTTTTTTTTTTTTTGAAGACTTTGTTCGCCTTTCAAGCTTTGAATCAGAAACGTAAAATGGAGATTTATCAAGTGGAATCTATCGTGGAAGAAACTCGAACGGAAAGAGATGCTTGGATGGAGCAATATAACCGATTAGATAACCTCCATACATATTATGTTGTTGAGGATAAATAATCTTAACCAAGAAAACGCCTACTTAGTCCAGAAACAAGAATTATTAAGTAACGAATTGTCGCATCTCTCATATTCTTTGACTAAATATAATTTGGAGTTGGAAACCTTATCAGATGAAAATGGAACTTTGTCCCAAGAGAAGCGAGCTTTGTTGGATAAGGTGGCTATATCCTCGCAACAACTTGATGTTTGTCGAAAAGCACTGAATGAGCAAGAACAATCTATCTGCTCATTGAAAAATAAACTCAAAGAAACCACTGCCGAAAGAGATAAGCTTATTCAGGGTAGAATAACCCTAAGTGTGAAAACAAACCAGCTCAAGGATGAATATACCAAGTTAAAAGAATCTCATTCCTCCCTTGCGAAGGAAAATAATTTACTGATTTCTAATGAAAAAAGCTTGCGTTCTCGGTTAAAAGGTCTTGTCGGTGATGGTTTTGATAATGCCATGGATCATTTGGAGAATAGTTGCTTGGCCCTGAACCAACATCTTGTCTCGCAAAAGGAAGGTAGTCATAAAATTTGACTGCCTCATCCGCCGTTTTCCTTTTCTAATTTCTTACATTAGTTTTTATTTTTAACTCTGCTGTTCTTCTTTATTTTCGCAGAATCTGAGAAAGATCTTCGTACTTCTCTGTCTACTTTGGAATCCTCCCATGCCAAGATTCGCAAGGAAAATACAACACTTGTCGCTACTCTTGCCCATTCTCGTGATCGTGCCGCAAGAAGGATTAATTATCTTAGCCATCTTAAAGATATTCAAAGTAGGAATCAACAGAAGGCACTTCTTCGGCAATTTCATCCCAAAGCTGAAGTTTTTGTGAATGAGATCTTACTTTCCAAATCCCTTGAACTTGTCTCTATTGAACCTTTGGAAGTTGAAGATGATGAAGTTCCTAATTCTCCTGATAGTGATTACGATTATGAAAGCTGCGAAGATCTCGCGAACAATGAAATTGTCGATAAGAATCATCATGAAAAAACTTCTGATGAAAATCCTCCAATTGGCGAAGGTGAAGCTGAGAATCCAAACGAAAAAACTTCTGATGGAAATCCTCCAACTAGCGAAGGTGAAGCTGATAAAATTGTTGAAGAACATTTATCATCTCCTGTTGCCGAGAATGCCGATGTAGATGTAGGAAATTAAGCTACTCTTGCAATTTTATATCTTCCAGTCTCTTTTTCTGTATGACTTTTTGCATAAGATGCTTTTCAATTTCTGTTGAAGTACTCTTTTTGATTGGAAAGACTAAATCCCTTGATGAATAATCCCTTATTTTCTCTTTCTATCTCATTTTAGATTTGCAATTATAATCTCGTAAGCATGTTTGCTTACCTTTATTTATGTTGAAATTTATCATTGCGACAAGATCGCAGGATATCTTCACAAATGAAGAAATCTATTGATCTTGTCTTATCATTGATTGTGTGATCTTATTTTGCCTTCCTAATTAAAGGTCTTATCTCGCCACCCCTCATTGCGACAAGATCGCAGGACGTCCTTACATTTTCATGTAATGACCCATTGACCTTGTCTTATCATTTCTTAAGTATTTTTTCCTCTGCAGGATATGTTATTTGCGACAATGTGACAGACTTAAATACTCTTGCGAATATAAAATCCCATGACATTGCCGTCTTTGCGACGAAATCGCAGAACGTCTTTACATTTTCATGCAAAAACCCATTGATCTCGCCTTATCCTTGCGTTAGTATTATTGCCTCTACAGGATCATCGCACAAATATGACAAGCCTAAATTTTCTTGCGAAAACAAAGCCTCGTGATATTTGCGTCTTTTGACACTTATCAGCTCCCTAATGGATGGTGCCGCCCTTATCATCTCCCTGGTTGCCCCTTCAAGGAGGCGTACATCGGCCATACAAGACTAGCTCCTCCCATCCGGTCTTAACAACAACCAGTTTTTTCATGACCTCTTATCCCTTATACCTATATGGTTTATGGTTACGAGACCGCACCCTAAGTGGAGTTTTCTTCGGGCCGAGTGCAGCATATACCAAGACTTGCCAAGAATGGCCGAGACACTTCAAATGCCCCGGGCACTCTTGGCTCAACCGTGTACCCGGCGCCTTGAGCATACATCGACTCCTTGGAAAGAGACCTCGGGCGTCCAACCAGGGTATAACCTTATATATATAGTTGGAAATCCAAGGTATCTCTCCGGATAGGCTTTCATGGGCCCCAAATCTCCATGACCCAAGGTTCCGGGAGCGGTGTAACCTTTCCCCGAGCCATGTCAAGAGATACCCCTTATATGACGTATTTTAGGTCTTACATTTGCCTCTTGCGAAATATCATTCGCGAACTAGGGTGTACGCCATAAAGGTTCGTCCCATTCACTCACTCTATCATTTTGTCGATTCATTTAATCATTCATTTTCGGTAATGTATTGTTTGCGAGACATTCACACAATCTTTCTCTATTTTATTTAATTTCGCAATCATTCTGTCGCAAAAACATTTCATCCAAATTCATTTCATTTCCTCCATCTTTTATGGGTAATACTTCTTGAGATACAACCTATTCCATGGTCTATCCAATCTTTGTCCTACATCTTTCCCTTCAGGATCCATTAATCTATATGCCCCTGTGCCAACTATTTCCTTAATGATATAAGGTCCATCCCATTTTCTTGCCAACTTGCCACCACTTTCACGCTGATATATCGGTGTCTCTCGCGCACACCGGATCTCCTGGTTGAAATTCACGTATCTTGACACGTTTGTTATATTCTCTCGGCCAATCTTCTTGATAATTCTCCATATGTTGTAGTGCTCTCTCTCTTTTTTCTTCTAATTCATCTAATTTGATTAAAATGTTTCCCGCACTAGGATTTTTCTCCCAAGCTTCTTTCTTTGTTGTTGGAATCATAACTTCGTTGGGAGTACAGCTTCAACCCCATATGTTAAACAAAAAGGTGACATTCCTGTAGCTTCTCTCCTGGTTGTATTATAAGCCCATACCGCATTGTGCACTTGTTCGCACCATCCTTTATTGTATCCTTCTAACTTCTTCTTCAATATGTCTGCAATTGTTTTATTTGTCGCCTGCTTCGCTCGCCATTAGCTCGCGGGTATAGAGGAGTTGATTTTCCACATCGTATCTCAAACGCATTAACAAGCGACAATTCTATATTTTGTCCTTCAAATCAAGTTTCCCATTGTCGGATACCAACTTTGCTTTGGAATCCCAAATCTCGCATATAATGTTCTCAAATATGAAAGTAAAAACATCTTTATCGCGAATGTGTTGTACCGCCTTCACCTCGCCCATTTTGTGAAATAATTAGTAGCGACAATTAGATATCTTCTCTCGTCGTTCTGGTAGGAATGGTCCCACAATATCTAAGCCCCATTGTCCAAAAGGCCACACACTTGTTGAAGAATTTAATGGCGCTCCCGGTGCATGTATCTTCTTCCCATGCCTTTGGCAATCTTCGCAACGCCTTGACATTTGTTTCGCATCCTCATGCATATACGGCCAGTAATAACCCTGCATTTTTGCTTTATGTGCTAAAGATCTTCCACCACTATGATTACCAGCATCCCCGCTATGCAACATCTTCAATATGGTTTCTCCTTCCTTCCTTGTTACACATCTCGAATGAAGGTCCATTAAAAGATCGTCGGTATAGTACTCCATCTCTTAATTCATAATTTGTTGCACGGCTTTTTAATTTGTGTGCCTCTAATCTATTTCTTGGTGTTTCCCCTTTCATCAGGTATGCATGAAGTTCTGCTCTCCAATCTTCCTCGCAAAGTGTTTGTGTTCCATCTTCTATTAGCATTACATCTGTTTCCTACTCTTCTTCTTTATTAATTGACGGTGTTAAAAGTGTTTGTATTTTTATATTTCTCGCAGTCGGATCTGTCATCATACTTGATATAAAGGCAAAAGCATCTGCGAGTCTATTATTTCTCCTTGATATATGTCTCCATTTTATTCTCAGTATCCGCATCGATGACTCGTCAACAAGTTTCTTGTACTTTTGCAAAGATGGTTCATTTGTAGTATATTCCTCTTTTATTTGGCGAATAGCCAATTGCGAATCACTGGTAATCCTTACATTTTCCAATTTCATTTCTATTGCGAATCGCAAAGCATGTATTATAGCTTCATATTTTGTTTCATTATTGGTTGACGCAAACTCTAATCTGAAAGAAAAAGCTATTTTATTGCCTTCTGGCGATATCACAACAATTCCAACCCCATTACCTTCTCCATTAGATGACCCATCTACTAATATTTCCCATCTATTTGGCTCAGTTAACAAGTCTTTTGGATCTCCATGTTCTTCTTCTATGTCCATCATTTCTTCCACTGGTTCATCCTCTTCCAAAGGAAATTCTGCTAGAAAGTCTGCGACAACTTGTGATTTTGGTGAAGACAATATTTCGTATTTGAGTTTGCAATGACTTATTTGAGCATTCCATCTCTCAACTCTTCCCGATCTTTTTGAATTTTTCATTACTGATTCGATTGGTATTTTTGTCACTACCTTAACAATGTGCGCTTGAAAGTATATGCGAAGTTTAAATGTTGCGTAAACTAATGCCAAAATTAGTTTTTCAATTTTTGAGTAATTCCTTTCTGCGGTATTGAAAGTTTTGTTGATGTAATAAATTGGTTTCTCTACCCCTGCGTCCATTCACAGTAATACTGCACTTAATGCATGCGAGGTCGTCGCAAGATAGATCAATAATTCTTCCCCTGGTTCTGCTTTTTGCAAAATTGATATATCCATTAAATGCTCCTTTATTCCTTGTAAGGCTTTCTCTCACTCATCTGTCCATCTAAACCTTGATCCCTTTTTGAGGATGTTGAAAAAGTGCTTGCATTTATCAGATGATCGCGAGATAAACCTTCCTAGCGAAGCTAGTAACCCATTTAACTTCTGAACATCTTTTACTGTCGCAGGTGTTGGCATATCGCGAACTGCTTGTACTTTCTCTGGGTCGACTTGGATTCCTTCTTTTGATACAATGTAACCTAAAAATTTTCCGGACGCAACTCCAAAGGTGCATTTTTCTGGATTTACTTTGATGTTGAAATGTCTCATTTGTTCAAAAATTTCTTTCAGATCCTGAATGTGGTCTTTTGCTTTCTTACTTTTTATTAACATATCATCTACATATACCTCTAATGTTTTGTGTATCCATCTCGCGAACACCTTTTCTACTATCCTTTGGTATGTTGCTCCGGCATTTCGCAAACCAAACGGCATTTTTGTATAACAGTATAATCCTCTTGGAGCAAAGAAAGCAGTATGTTCTTGATCTTCTTCGGCGAGAGGAATTTGATTGTAACCTTTATATCCATCAAGAGATGATATCCTTTCGTTTCCTGCCGCTGCTTCAACCAATTGCGGAATATCTGGTAACAGGAAGTTATCTTTAGGACAAGCTTTGTTTAGATCGGTAAAATCTATACAAATTCTTATCCCTTTTTTCTTCTTTGGGACTATAACCATATTTGCTATCCATTCGGGATATTTTGCTTGTCTAATGATTCCTGCATCTAACATTTTCTGCAATTCTTCTTCTATTTGAGGATGATATGTTGTTGCGATCTTTCTAATTCTTTGTTTGAATGGTTTTACATTTCTGTCAATTTCCAATTTATGGCAAGCCACAGATGGATCTATACCAGGCATTTCATCCATATCCCACGCGAAAATATCTTTGTAATCTCGCAAACAAATCAAAAGTTCTTCTCTCTTCATCCGCTCCCATTTTAGTCCCAATTTTTAACATCTTGGGTTCTTCTTCAGTTCCAACATTCACTTCTTTTGTCTGTTCTGCTGCGATATAACTAGCCTTCGGCTCTCCCATAGGAGTTGGTCCCTTCATCTCCTTCGCAAGCTCATCCTCTTCTCTCAAGGTTTTGCTAGGTATTCCTTTTCCTTATTTTGCTCTTATCATGTAAATTCTAAACTCTTCTTCTTTCTTAGCTGCTTTTACCATCTTCTTGCGATCTCTTCGTTTCTTCACTTTTTCTTCATAATACTTCACTTCGATTTGATGATATATTCTTCCTTTATCAATATCCCCTCTGATTTCACCAATTCCAGTTGGCATAGGAAATTTGATACACTGATGAAACGTTGACGCTACAGCCTTAATTGCATGTACCCATGGTCTCCCTGACAACACGTTATACGGCGATTCCATATCCACTATACTCAATGTCACCTGAGTTTCAATTTCTCCAAGCAGAATTCGTAATTTTACCTCTCCTTTAGGTTTTGTTATGGATTTACCAAAACCATGGATATAATACGCTGGGGAAATCATTTCTTCATCTTTATATCCTAATTTTTTGTAAGTATGGTAAAACATGATACTCACCAAGCTCCCGTATCCACCAAAGTTCTATTTTCGCCCATTCTTCCATTTGCTTTTGCCGGTTCTTCTCCATTTTTGCATGCATTTATTGTGATCACTAACGGGGATGTATGGCTCAAACCCTCTTTAGGTACCTCCGCTGCTGTGAATGTTATTTTCTGCTTTACCCACTCTTTCAAAGACGATGTCTTCTCCCCATCTATAATCTTCTTTCCTTCAAAATCTCGTTTATGTATTCTTCCTCTGATATTTTCATGAAATTCATTAATCATTGCTTTTGTAATTGTACTGTACTCCGTATTTTCATCATATTCCTTGTTTTTTAACTTCTCTACTTCATCTGATTTAACATTTTTCTCTCTCATTTTCTTGATTCGGATAATTTTAGCTGCAATCTTTTATCTTCAATCATGTTTCATCCCTGTTTCTAGCGCATATGTAGTTGCAGGAAATCCCACACTACACCCCTCACTAGAATTTACTCAACTAATCCATTAGAAGATGAATAACTATAGATTTTATTGATTATTTTCTTGAAATGTTTACAGAGGAAGGAAGAACAGAGCTAAAGAAATCACAATCACTCTAAATTTTCTCTCTCCTAATGACTTGCTTAACAATTCAAAAAGAACCCCCTACAACAGACTTACTCAACCCTTTATATAGGGTATTACATAGTGGATGACAGCTAAGTTGTCCTTTATTTTCGGGAATGACTCGCGAAGTATCGCAAGTGTATGAATGTTCGTCTTCGCGACACTCCTAAATCTCGCCAAATCTTCACACTTTTCTCATGTTCTGGCTGTCGTCATCCATTGCGTCATTAATTATACTTCCTTGCGACACCTTCGCAATACTGTCGTTTATTAATCTCGCGAGATATTGATGCTGCGATATTCTGATCCTACAGACAGTGAGGTCCAATATGGCTTTGATCACCACAAATGGTATATGGATAGGTTCTGGGCTCACTGTTACAGCTCATAGTCTGGTTGGGCCCTTGGTTCATCTCTAAGGCCTCTAGACGCCTAAGGATATCAGACCCATTAGCAACTCTATTGACCCTATGGATAGGGTTCCTAGTTATTTCGGGCTCCCTCATTGAAGCCCATTGACGAGTCTTTTCAGCTAGCTCGATAAATTCGTCAAAACACACATCTGGATCTTGATGGGTAAATTCTCCACCACTAATTGTTTCTACCTGCATTCTGGTTTCACTATCTAGGCCCTCATATAAAATTTGGGCCATGTGGGCTTTATCAAAGCCATGATGTGGGCATTGGTATAACAACTCATTAGACCTTTCTACATAATCGTGTAGGTGTTCACCTAATTTCTGCTTAAAGGTTTGGATAGACTGCCTAACAGCTGCAGTCTTGTGGTGTGGGTAGAACTTCTTGACAAAATCTTCTACGAGGCCATCCCAGGTAGTGATTGTTTTAGAGGTAATCAAATGGTACCACTCATTGGCTCTTTCTTTTAGGGAAAACGAAAACAAACGCAACCTAAGCACATCTTTTGTGACGTTCGGATAATTCATTGTGTCACAAATCATCTCGAAGTCTCTTATATGGGTATATGGGTTTTCATTTTCTATCCCTCTAAACTTACGAAGCATGCTAAATGTCCCAGGTTTAATGTCAAATTTAACAGTAGTAAATGGTAAAATAACTCCTGGGTCACGTACCACTCTAGATGGGTTCATCCTATCTCTAAGGGTTTTGGTCGGTGGGATTTCACCCTCATCATTTTCATTAACCATTTTGGTAAAATTAGATGTACCACCGGAATCCATGGAACGGGACGGAATCAAATTAAAAAGGTCGTTTTCTACAAGTCTATCTCATACCCGCTTCCAACGTCGCATACACAAGCAAAAATACTAGTGAAGCAAGAAAATCGTGCACATGCAAATGCATGGTTTAATAAATTAGGTAAGCTTGGTTTACCTCAGCAAAATATACCTAAAGGTACGAGGCTGAGGCTTGTGGAATTTCGGCTGGTAACTCCCATAAGGCCCAAGGCATGGGTTCAGCGTACTTTTCCACAGGTTTCCTAAATTCGGTAATTCTGACGATGCAATATGGTGTGTGCAACGTATATTTCTTTTTTATTTTTTTTTATAAAGGAAATATATACAAAAGGAAATAAAATCAAACAAAATAAATAAAAATTGGGTTTTATAACTTACCTTTTTTGGTAGGCAGTTCCACAATAAATTATTACCTACATAATAAAAGCAAGAAAATACCCAAGTAAAATCAAATAAAATTAAACAAAACTAAAAAAATGAGAAATAAAAATAAAAATCTAAACCTAACCTAAAGGCAAGTCCGCGTCGGCGGCGCCAAAAACTGAAGCAGTTTTACAAGTGGTAACAAAGGGATTCGATACTCGGACTTTTTAGAGGTTTTGGTTCTAGACTAATAAAGAAAATTACTAAAGATAAAAAAAAAAAAACTAATTGCATTGGCCAAAGAGAGGAAGAACTAGGGTTTCGGATTTCACTACTTTTGATGTTTGTAAGTTCAATAATTAATTTCTCTAATTTACTCTCAAAACTACTCAAGGCAATTTCGAACCCAATCTCATGCCTCAGAGGATAAATCGTTGAAACTCGTTTTTTTTATGACTTTCGTCGTTATTCTAAAGCCTATTTTTCCTTCGCTTATAAAATATCGGTAGTATAAAACTACCCAAAACGGTTATTCCGAAGCATATAAAGAAGAGAAAAATTGTAAAATCAATTAAAACTTCACTAGAGAGTAATAATTAAAGAAAACTAAATACTAAAAATTACACATCAAAAAATAGTTTCCTCCTCCACCCTAGAAATTAAATTAGCTACTCATATGAAGAAAAGTGGAAGAAAATGGATTAATCATTGTATTAAAGATAATAAAGTTTGCTTACAACGATTTTGGTTGCTAAAAGTCTCCAGCAACTCAGACAGCTCTGGCTAAAATTTCTATTGCAACTGAAGATGTAAACGATACACTGGTTTTGTCGTTATAAAGCGACTGTTTCAGCGACTGTTACTGACAGGCCTATGTTCTTCGTGTTCTTGGTTCACAGCAGCAGCAGGAAAACTTTTGGAACTTATGATTTCTCGAATTCTAGCTATCTCTTTTCTCCCAAAACTCTCCGTAACCCATCTCTCATCTCCCAGCAAGCTATATATACTCGACAAGGCCCAAATATTCTTGCAAAAACTCACAAAATTCTGCAGTAACTCCTCTGCCATTTTCGGGATATTATTTCCTTCTTTATCTTCTTCACGCGCCTGTTGTTGATATTCAATCGTCTTCTTGCAGAAAATAAAGTCCAACACGCGTCTATAACACTGCCAACTTCTTCTATTCACACGCAAACACCAACAATGCACAAAATATCCCGTGTTTTCTTCCTCCGTGTAATACACCTCCCATGTGTTACTCCAACTCGACAATCCAGACAATTTTATATGAATCCAACACCCTTACCGGCCCTGTTTAGTCCATTGGATCAAACCCAATTGATTTCAGCCTTTGAATCTCTTTCAAACAACTTCAAAACTCGAGCCCTAATTCTGCCGAAACTGGTTTACTTCAAATCCACGATTATAGCCACTTCCACTCGAAACGGAACCCAGTACCAGTCCTGTTAGGTCAATTAGAGCAAACCCATTTAATTTCAGCCCTTTAGTCCCCATAATACAAGCCCGATTTCCAAACCCTAATTTGTTGTTTTGAAAATCAATTTTCCCGCCAAATTCATATATTCAAAAGGTTGAAGATGACCTCCCCTTATCCAGTTCCGGTGTCCCTTTAGCAATTTGGGCGCCCCTTAGTAATTAGGATGCCCCTTAGCAATTTTTCGGGCCGATTTCTCAAAAAATGTTTCTCTTCCAAAAATACCTACACACACATAAAACACCATAATAAGTACATAATGAGCACTAACAATATATAAAATTGTGGACAATTCAGACACATAAATGTGTCTATCAATAGTCAAGAATGACATAAATCATCCAAGATTTTTTTTAATCAACCAACATGTTCATCTTAATTTGTGTCTCAAGTAATGGTATTGAAAAGTTTGATCTATGTATAAACTTAAAATAGGATAAAAGTGACATTTCATTCTTCTAAGTTTTTATGTATTTTTATAGTACGAGAACTACCATTGTTCCGAAACCGTGCATAGTAAATATCTTCTTCATTAAGAATCACATCTCTTTCATAATAAGTTTGCTCGTTGAGCAATGTATTTGTGTTTTCACAAATCAATTTTATTCTTACGAATTATGGAGACTCCAAGCATAACATCTTCTCGTGAAATCTATACACCTATGGTTGTTGATGTTCATCCAACTAGAAGGGAACAAGAGATATTTTATCCTTATGATCATCTCTTAAAAGGAAAAGGAATAATATGAAGAAACCTAGAGCCGACCGCTCCAATCATCAAAGGATTGCAACTCTTCTCGAAGAACTTAAGAAAACCAAGATGGAGGTGCAGGGACTGAAAGCGATTCCACAAAAATCTCTTGAGATACAAGAATCACTTGTCAAACAACAACCTAACAGGTTTGGAGGAGTTAGCTCTCTTCTTCATCATGAACCGTATGTTCCTACATGCATGTTATTGATAAGGAGTTCGGAGATGAAGGATCTTAAGTACTAGGAAAATTCTTGTGTTCGAGAAGGATAACTAGGGTTTGGTATAACATATATTGTGCGTACACAAGCTATTTCCAATAATTCTCATCTTGCATGTTTTTAGATTTATTTATTTAAATTCTAGAGTTTTCGGAAGATGAATTTGCAGTATTTAATCATTATTGGGTTTATGTATTGCAAAGTCTTATGAGATATGTGTTCTTTACCTTTTTTTTTTAAATTGAACTGATATCTCATATATGCTCAAAAGTTGATCTATTAATTTCTATGAACTAAAAATAGAACAAGTTGTGTGAGAATCTTTTGCAGTATTGATCTACTCGTGGTCACACTCTTGTGTAATTATTGCATTATCAACTCCGTAAGGTTTTCTTATGTTGAGTCATATCGATTAAATTTTCTCCTTGTTTGTAACTGGCGTTGAGATTAATATGTGTCGATGTCCAGGATACAAATCCATATGATTTGTTAATGTACGACAAAATCTTTCTTTTTATAAAAGCAAGGTCACTCATG
Source organism: Papaver armeniacum (assembly GCA_023531295.1). Classification (NCBI taxonomy): domain Eukaryota; kingdom Viridiplantae; phylum Streptophyta; class Magnoliopsida; order Ranunculales; family Papaveraceae; genus Papaver; species Papaver armeniacum. The sequence goes on from JAJJWW010009980.1 coordinate 69,470, forward strand.
TTGTTCTCCTGGGAATGACATCAAATTGGGGAGAGTTCTTTATTGAACTTGTGTTTAATTTCCATATCTTTGTGGGGATGTGGAATATATAGGGGGTGCTTGTATCTTAAATCTCTTAGATTCGACGCTAAGTATTTTGTACTCTATTACATCATCTAAGTTAAAGTTGATATGTGGTCCTTTTAAGTCTTGAAGTATATTTTGATAGAATTCATTACGATCCCATTATTTTCGTTCCTTTGCCAATTTTTATTGACAAAAAAGGGGAGAATTAATTTGTAGTTTCACACTACATACATATAGTTTACGGATCATTATGTAAGGGGGAGTGAATCAATGATGAAGTTATAGATAGTGGCAAGAAAGATGTTCGATTCTCAGACTTGTAGAGATTTGATTTTAGACTTATATTCCGAAGATGGTATCAATAATTTGAGAGACTGGGACTCAGGATTCCACCATTAATCACATTCAATTGATTCATATAATGATTCTAGACAATTTAAGCTCTTTTGTTGACTCTATTTCTTTGCCAAAAGTAGACTTTGTAAAACATTAATTGTAGATCATAAGCATGATGCATCAAAAGCTCTAAGTCTAAGCATACATCATCAAACGAAGTCACAACTAATTAATAAAAATCATAAATCAATTAAAACAAGTGCAAATAGTAAAAAGAATCAATTATAGTTACCAATCATTGTGAAATAAGGCTTCCTCCTTCGTCCCAGTGTTGGGGTTTAGCTCCTCATTCTCAAAACACACCCAAAATAATAATTCATAGCTCAAAAGGTGTTTTTATTGAAGAAATATGAGAAAATAGTGAATACAGCTCAACTGCTACGTTTATAATCGTTACAGATTCAGTGTTACAGTGGAAACAGAAAAGATAAGACTGCTGGAGAACGACAGTTTTCTGTGTAGTTGAATCTGCAACAAATATCTGCGACTGACACAGGACGTCCAATGTTCTTCGTTTTCTTCTTCTTCAGCAGCAGCAGAGAACTCCTCTGCAAGTCTTCTTTCTTAGATTCTCTGGCCTCTGACCGGACCCCTAATTACCCACAACTCACGATACCTCTTTTTGTGACTCCACCAACTCTTTTATACACATACAGGCCGATTAAAACTTGCGGGAGTCTTTCTTTTCTTCTCTTCCAAGTTCTGAGATATTGTTTTCCTTTTTAGTCTCTACTACGCGTTTGTGCAGCTCACTTTACGTGGTTATTTGGCTAGTCGAATCAAGAAGAATAATATCCTCCCAAACTTATACGTAACCTCCAAAACAGACCCAAGATATTTTCATTCCTCTGTTTATTGTGAAACAACATAAATCTCCCTTATTTAACTTTGATACGATCATTACCTTCCCTGTTCAATCAAAACAGGTTACTACCAATCTATATGCACGAATAAATCGCATAAAATCTCTTCCAAAAATACAGCCAAACAATCTCGGTCGTTATATCTTATTCCCTGTTTTATGTGCACAATGATTTCCTTCCCTTTTTCACGTAACCAAATCCATCACGAACCCTGGGTAGATGAAAGAAACCAAGTCCAGTCCAAGTCGGCGAATAAATCCGGTTAAAACTTCCCAAAATCCGATCCAACAAGTTCTGCAGTCGAGAAAAGATTTTCCCGCCAAAACTGTCTCTTCAAAAGCAAAGGGATGGAGTCCCCTTAATCCAGCTGCGGTGTCCCTTTAGCAGGTGGGTGCAAATAGTAGATGTGGGGTATAAATAACGGTGGGTTACCCCTTATCAAGTGTGTACCCCTTATCCATTTGAGAGTCCGAATAGTATTGTCCTCCGGGTGCAACTTTTCGAGCCGATTTCTCCAAAAACGTTTATTGCCCAAAAATACCAACAAACACATAAAACACCATAATAAGAAAAAAAACGGGTACTAACAATATAGAAAATCGAGATGAAAATAGATACATAAATGCGTCTATCAGATACCCCCAAACTTATTATTTGCTAGTCCTCGAGCAAATCCAAAATAGAAAATAAAATCCTAACTCACTGTCGCAGGCATCGTCGATTGCATTTAGCGTATGCAATAAGCCTTTAAACCCCTAGGTGGCCCTAATGGCCGAGTTATAGTCTCGGGAGGGCTTACCAGAGATATACCCACAAAACCTTTATACTCCAAGCCCTAGCTATCTACGCAGAACCTTGGAATAGCACTAAAGAATCTACTTGGTTGGCATACTTATTGACTACAGGAGGAAGTACCCTGATGCGAAATTCCAATTGTTGTACACGAGTTTGCACTCAAGCATACTAAAATTCATATATAAGTGACATAGCTCTACTTAGATAGTTGCACTATGGACATCAATATCCGGAGTCAACAAATCACATGGATAGATTAAGAGATGGATATAGAAAAACATAGATGGTTTTAATGTTGACTAGATGAACGGTGTTTCTCATATCTGTCTGAAGGCCACTGCCAAAATGAACCTATCCTAATGGATTGAGATACTGGTCTGACTAATATCAACACAACTGGCATATACAAGGGAACCAGTGGTCGATAATCCTAATTCTAGATCAACTCGTCTGGCATATACAAGGGAACCAGCGGTCGATTTATTCACTGAACATTAACAATTAATTAACTTTTTTTTTTTTAACAACATGATTAGATCTTGCGGATCCAAGCGCATGATTCTTTTCAGCAAATTACATGGTAATTCCCGTGGATCCTGCGTTCCACGCTTGTTTAGGCGACGGAGACAGGGAGAACACACACATATTGCTATCCAAGTGTTAATTTTTATTTATTTTTGAGAATTATTCCATTTGTTCTGATTGGCCTGGTCTCTTTTTTTATTTTTCTTTTTCTTAGTAACTCAATCACTCTATTTCATCATAGCAGTGGTAACAACTTGAATCGTGAGCCCCACCTAATCACTTATAGAAACATATATTTTTAAAAAGAAAAGAAAATAAAAAAAAGTGAAAAGTATTCAACGAGATATGGCGAAACTACCATGTTATTTCTAACACCTGAGCTCTGTGCTTTTATGAATAGACTCTTTAGATGTTTCCATCTACTCAGATTGGTTCCTCAACTCCTACAACCAAAATTCTTCCATCCACTGAACAAGGAGAAACTATTACCATTTGAAGCAAAAGAGTTAAGGAAAGATATTACCGTGTTGCATGAGCATGGGTTACCTCCCAAGAAGTGCTAAGTTTAACATCTTCAGCCAGACATAAGAAAGAATTAATCACTTCATATCATAAATCAATAACCGAAACAATTGTGGATCATCTGCATCAAAAAGTGTTAACACGGCTGTGAATTTTCTTTCTATAAGATAAAAGGAAACCGCAACAAACCAAGAATAAACATAACACACCCTTGCCTAGTTTCTTGTTTAAGACAACTACATCTAGTTGTGGTTCATCGTCTTTTAGGTGTTCGTCAATAAAGGTTCTATAAAGGGGTCTAAATAAAATATTTTCATGGCCGCACCTCCTCATAAGTAAGATCCTTTTCTAAGTATTTCTTTATCATTGACATCTCTCGCAAAGATACCGAGCACGTTGTCATGAAAAAGCATTTCCGAGAACCATTCTCTTTCTACGTTTCTGCAGTCGTTTGTTTGATGTCCATATCGGTACTTCTTCCATCACGAGTATAGCCTCCCGCATCTTTTAGCATTCAGGTGGAGGCATCCTAATTGGTTCCCATACTATTGCGGCTTCTCTCGCCCTCCATGGTTATATTGCCTTCGTCCACCACAAGTTTCTTGCACATTGTCTAGCCTCTCCGAATCTTATTATTGTCACATTACGGTTAAGTACTTTCTTGTTCAAATTTCCCGATCATGGCTTCCCATAGGTCCCTTGCCGTCCTTGCGAAGTGCTCCTTAATAAGCGGATAAGAATTCATTTCATTCTGTCTTTCTTCATCGTGATTGTATTTTTGACTCCAAAAATTTGAATGTATAACAAGTTAGTCGCGAAGAGAGCATTCACAAATGAGATGAAAAGTTGATCGTGTCGTAACCACAACAAATTAATTAATACTTTACTACCTAATTAACTAGTAATATTAAATCCCACGAGGAGCACGAGATTATAGTTGTAAAAGTTGTCACGAAAGGGGGGTGTAAAAAGTAAAAATAAAAATAAACAAAACAATTAAAGGTAAAGTTGAAAGCAATAAGAGAGACAAGATCAAGAATCCTTCTTTTACGAAACAACAATCAAGTTAACTTGTTATTAGTCACAAATTATCACAAAGGAATAGCTAAACCCCTAAATCCTTGTATCACCGGACACGGAAGTTCTCGACGGATTCTAATCACCAAGCCACCTAGAATTAGCTCAACCTAGATGTAACTTGGCTCATGCATTAGGTTTTGTGAATTTCTTAGGTTGATATTAGTAGTTAGACTCTTGCTCAAGGTCCACTTTGCTAACGTTGTTTCTACACACAATTGCTCCACGGAATCCGCAAGGTCTCGTGTTGCTACTTATGTAAAGAGTCCATTACTTATCTCCTAACTTTCACTAGCTTTGATTAAATTAACAAAATCAATTTAGCGTGCACTCTAAACAATCTATCAATCAATCATGAATGTCTTTAAGATCACTCCTATTAGTAAAAAATAAGCGATAATTATGTGAAAAACTTCAAGATAGAATTTGGAAAACAAAAACTCAAATCATGTTAAGAACTAGGAATTCATCCTCAATCAATAAAATTAACTACTCATGTTAAAAGAGTTCACACAAGAATAGAAAAGAAAAGAATTGTGTGTGTAGAAAGTGTAAAAGATGTAAGTGTAGAAAACTTCTCTATTTATAGGCTTCAAAATTCTCCAAATCTTCCAAGGATTAGAATCCTTTTCCTTTTGCAATTCAATTTCCAAATCAAGAGTCCAATTCTCCATCCAATTCCTAGCCCAAGTCTTCATACCCATGAGAGAGGTCCATAGAAAGTTCTGGAATTTTGTTTCGCCGGAAAACCGGATTGTCGGAATTTTGAAATATAAATTCGTCCGGTCCTCCGTTAGGACAACGGTCAAACGGGTCAATCATCAATTGTTAGTCAGCATCAGGGAGAATGAGTTAGATAACAGTCGCCTTCGATTCAAGTCAATAAGTCACTTGGCCTAAGCCATTTACAATCTTGGGCTAAATTCTTGTGTTGCACCAGGATGGTGCAACCATAATGGCTCTCTCTACCATTTCATCCATTCTAATACCACTAACCGCAATTTGACATCCTTATTCATCTCCAGTGCACCGCCTTAACGCCACTTCCATCTGCAATGCATTCACTTAAGCCTCAACCACCTGCTAATTCATCCCATTAAACTTCAACTCACTCCCCCCGGCTCAAGACCACCTGCACTTAACACAAACAACACCAGTTATCCTCTTGCACAATACCACCAACTTACCCGACCTCGCTCTTGTCGCAACATAATCCACTGACCGTAACAACACCACTTCTCAATACCTTGCCATCTTCTTTTGTTGCCCGACCGTATTTCCCATGACCATCCAACTGCATCCTTCACCCATCTCCCATTCGACTTGTTTCTCAATCACCACCGTGTATGCATGAACTCGGCAACAAAGACACTTTGAACCGTTTCTTCCACTGGCTAACTCATTTCTGACCAACAACCATCCAAATTTTAAGATACCATCCATTGTCCGTCGAATGCGCACTCAGTCTGCAAATATAAGCAACACCTTCATCATCTCTCGCCAACACCAGCAGCTACCAACTTTGACTCTCCATCTTGGTCCAAACGACACAATACAAACCAAACGACTTGATTAAACATAAAGTACTTCCCACATCTGCCGCTCCGACCATCAAAACCCCCATGAAGTCTAACCTTTAACAAAGACACAACGTTTTCACTTCTCAACCTCCAACATATTCGTAAAGCTCAATTCCATTGCCGTATTCAGTTCAAGTAAAGGGCAATCACTTCACCATGTTACAACGAATTCTTGTTAATTGTCGAGAACTGCTGATGTCGATCACCCGTCCGGTCAACCCATCTCTTCCATCGTTTCCTGAGGAAACCCAACTTCATAATATAGAACTCATAACATACCCATTTCGACACATCATCTGTTGACAAAGAATCTCTTGACTTCAATTGTCCAGAAACCCCATCACAAATTCTCTAGGCCAGAATTTCATCTTGAATTCTCCCAACTCGCTTCAAAGTTCTTCTTTCTTCTCCAAGAATTTCATCTAAACATTCCTCCAACCTCCTCATCGATGTTCAAAGAAGAATTTGTTTCCGTATTTGATTGAATGAGAATAATTGAGAATTAATTCTCGGTTGGTTGGTAAATGGGGCACCGGGTGCGGGTGTGGTATATGGTAATGAGTAAATGGGTTTAGGGTGTGGGTGATTCGGACTGCACACTTAGATACACCCCAATTGTGCTAGCCGATAATAGCACTACGTTCGGATAAGACCCAGTTTGGCAGCCCCCTTAACTTCAACTCGGGCTCCCATATATCAATCGCCTCGCAAATGACCTTTTGCCCTTTTGCTCAAATTTAGATTGGTTAGTGCCATCCTTAATAAGCATAAATTTCTAGGCTCTGGAGTTTAACAATGCAACTAAAAAGTTTCTCCCATACCCCCAAATTTAAATCTAACATTGTCCTCAATGTTCTAAAGATGAAATTAAAAGCATGAACAAGGAGAAACTATTACCATTTGAAGCAAAAGAGTTAAGGAAAGATATTACCGTGTTGCATGAGCATGGGTTACCTCCCAAGAAGTGCTAAGTTTAACATCTTCAAGTTTGCTCGTTCTCCGCCCTAGCCGTCTCTCCCATGTATCGTTTGACATAAGAAAGAATTAATCACTTCATATCATAAATCAATAACCGAAACAATTGTGGATCATCTGCATCAAAAAGTGTTAACACAGATAAAAGGAAACTGCAACAAACCAAGAATAAACATAACACACCCTTGCCTAGTTTCTTGTTTAAGACAACTACATCTAGTTGTGGTTCAGGTTCAGGTTCTATAAAGGGGTCTAAATAAAATATTTTCAAAAAGTGTTATGGGCTGCACCTCCTCATAAGTAAGATCCATAAGTAAGATCCGAAATATCAGGTTCTAAGGTCTGGAAAAATTTAGAAGCACACAATAATAACCTGAATAATTGAGGATCCTCTAAGTCAATCATATTTGACTTACACAGTTGACCATAATGAGAGTGGTGGTCATTCTTAAGCAAATGTGTCAATTCTATTTTCCTAAAATAATTAGGTTTAGTCTCAGAACTTAATAATTGACACATTTCAAATTCAAACGTTCCCACATTTGGAAGAAAAATATTTGGTGGGAAAACAAAGTCAATCCGGGTATCATAGCCTGGGTAAACCACATCAACCAGAGGATGGGTTTCTAATAACTGAACTTCTTCTTGGACATCATTAGGTTCGGGAAAACGTGTCTGAAGATGATTTTTTAAAATGGTTGAGGTACATATGTCAAGTCCCAAGTGAGGGATCTCTGTAAGAGCTAAAGGTAAGGCACATGGAGAATAATAATCACCCCCAAACTTAGAGTTTTGTGTGTCTCTAGATAGACTAGCTACAATTTCCCTAATTTCTAGATCATCAGAATCCTGAAAATGGTCAATTGCTTCTTGTAGGTCATATTCAGGTGATGCATCCTCATACATGTTTAAAATCTCTACGAGTTCATCTTCTTCGTCTAAGACTGTTGTTTTTAAATCTGTAGACTCTAAAATATTATTCTTAGTATAAACTCGTTCCTCTAAGCCAATATCGGCTTCGTAATCAAAAGGAAATACTACATCGTCTAAAACGGGGGTATCTCTAGTCAAATCCTCGTCCTTTTGAATAGGTGAATAATTATTAAAATTATTTGGATTTGAAATAGAAATAACATTATCATTATAAAGCTCAATTGGAGTAACAAATTCCTGATTACTATGCCTACATATTTCAGATTCTTCATCAACACTATCCTCATCATAGTCATCATTATAATAACATGAAAATGGTTGAACCTCTTCTAAACAAGTGGTGTTACCAATTCTAACCTTGTCATCTTGATTATGCGAATAACTATTCTCATTTTTAAGGCTAAATTGCAAGTCAAGATTATTTCGAGCAATTCTTTCGTTCGTTTCTAACACAAACCTATTTGTATTCTCAGCCATCAGCTTGAGAGACTCTTCTAGAGGAAGAATAGGACCAGAAGGAATAGCCATCAGTTTGAGAGACTCTTCTAGGGGAAGAATAGGAATGGAAGGATCATAATAAGGACTAGTTTTCAACTGTTTAATTAAGTCGTCCAGACGAGGAACTAGTACTGTAATATTCCTTATTTTCTTGCTCGTATGACCTGTGCGCGTGCGAATAGTAATTGAGCTCACTATGATATGAACCATAACTTTGAAAAGGTTGGTGTTCCCAACCACTATGCACATTGTGGTCAAAGTAGTAGTGTCCATTTTGAAAATCAGTCGGATATTCGTTGTATTGGCTATTGTAATACCAGTTCGACATTCTTTTGTGCACATGCAAATGCAAGGTCGACTAAAATGGGTAGGATCAGTTTACCACAACAAAATATACCCAAAGGTACGAGGCTGAGGTTTGTGGACTTTCAGCTGGTAACTCCCATAAGGCCCAAGGCACGGGTTCAGCTTACTAATCCACGAGTTTTCCTAAACTCGGTAGTCTGATGATGTAATTGGTGTGTGCACGTGTTTTTTTTTTATATAAATAAAATACTAAAAAAAAATAAAAATAAACAAACAATATATACAAGTCCAAAAATTAAGAAAATAAAAACTAACAAAAATAAAATAAAAAATTAGGATTTTCTGTACTATTTTTAGCAAGTCCAACTTTCCACTTTTAGCTTCAAGCAAAACATGCACACCAAAAACAAAAATACCCAAAGTAAAATCTAACAAAAGAAATAAAATAAAATAAATAAACCTAAAAAATAAAATCTAAAACCTAACCTAACCTAAAAACAAGTCCACGTCGGCGGCGCCAAAAACTGATGAAGTTATAGATAGTGGTAAGAAAGATGTTCGATTCTCAGACTTGTAGAGATTTGATTTTAGACTTATATTCCGATTAAAATAGCAAAAAAGAAAAAAACGAAGATGATGTCAATAATTCGAGAGACATGGACTCAGGATTCCACCATTAATCACATTCAATTGATTCATATAATGATTCTAGACAATTTAAGCTCTTTTGTTGACTCTATTTCTTTGCCAAAAGTAGACTTTGTAAAACATTAATTGTAGATCATAAGCATGATGCATCAAAAGCTCTAAGTCTAAGCATACATCATCAAACGAAGTCACAACTAATTAATAAAAATCATAAATCAATTAAAACAAGTGCAAATAGTAAAAAGAATCAATTATAGTTACCAATCATTGTGAAATAAGGCTTCCTCCTTCGTCCCAGTGTTGGGGTTTAGCTCCTCATTCTCAAAACACACCCAAAATAATAATTCATAGCTCAAAAGGTGTTTTTATTGAAGAAATATGAGAAAATAGTGAAATACAACTCAACTGCTACGTTTATAATCATTACAGATTCAATGTTACAGTGGAAACATAAAAGATAAGACTGCTGGAGAACGACAGTTTTCTGTGTAGTTGATTCAGCTGCAGCAGAGAACTCCTCTGCAAGTTTTGTTTCTTCGATTCTCTGGCCTCTGACCGGACCCCTAACTACCCACAACTCCCGATACCTCTTTTTGTGACTCCACCAACTCTTTTATACACATACAGGCCGATTAAAACTCGCGGGAATCTTTCTTTTCTTCTCTTCCAAGTTCTGGGATATTGTTTTCCTTTTTAGTCTCTACTACGCGTTTGTGCAGATCACTTTCCGTGGTTATTTGGCTAGTCGAATCAAGAAGAATAATATCCTCCCAAACTTATACGTAACCTTCAAAACAGACCCAAGATATTTCCATTCCTCTGTTTATTGTGAAACAACATAAATCTCCCTTATTTAACTTTGATACGATCATTACCTTCCCTGTTCAATCAAAACAGGTTACTACCAATCGATATGCACGAATAAATCGCACAAAATCTCTTCCAAAAATACAGCCAAACAATCTCGGTCGTGATATCTTATTTCCTGTTTTATGTGCACAATGATTTCCTTCCCTTTTTCACGTAAACAAATCCATCACGAACCCTAGATAGATGAAAGAAACCAAGTCCAGTCCAAGTCGGCGAATAAATCCGGTTAAAACTTCCCAAAATCCGATCCAGCAAGTTCTGCAGTCGAGAAAAGATTTTCCCGCCAAAACCGTCTCTTCAAAAGCAAAGGGATGGAGTCCCCTTAATCCAGCTGCGGTGTCCCTTTAGCAGGTGGGTGCAAATAGTAGATGTGGGGTACAAATAACGGTGGGTTACCCCTTATCAAGTGTGTACCCCTTATCCATTTGAGAGTCCGAATAGTATTGTCCTCCGGGTGCAACTTTTCGAGCCGATTTCTCCAAAAACGTTTATTGCCCAAAAATACCTACAAACACATAAAACACCATAATAAGAACAAAAAGGGGTACTAACAATATAGAAAATCGAGATGAAAATAGACACATAAATGCGTCTATAAGTTGTGAATATTTATGCAAAAAATGGAAGTATTGACTAAGGGGGAGAAACATATCACCGTAGTATTACTTCGAAGTTGTGATACAATTGAACTGTGGAGAAGATAATAATACTATGTTTCTGTATTACAATGATTAAGAATATTTATTTTCAAAGTTTTTATCGCTACGGATCTTCAACAACAACTATGCTGAGTTGAACTCGTTCAGAATCTTTGCAACTTGAAATAACGAAGAATTCAAGGAGTTGGAGAGCCAAGGAAATCAAGCATGATGAATTCTTGAGTTTTCAAGCTTTATTTTTTAACCCATATGTATTGGTATTTTGTCACTAAAATTGATAAAGGGAGAGATTGTTAGAGCATTGCTCGGTCGAACTTACAAGTGTTGATATCTCAAGCTTGTTATCAGATTTACTTGATCAAAACTATATCTTGATTTATAGTCTACATTTAGTCAAGTCTCGGATTAGGATAGAAGTGTGTAGTTGAGTACCAGACATCACTGTGTGCTACCTTTTGAAGGCGAAGTTCAACCAAAGCTTTTGGAGAACTTCATCATCAACAGGTAAGTGAAGACTGAACCACATATTTCCCAAGTTTTCACCTTTCTATCTATGAGACAACATCGCATGACAAAATTAGACAGTACATGCATAAAAGAAATTTTGAGTCAAGTTTATCTTGTTAATCATTACCGAATTATGTTGACTAAGCTTAAGAACATTTGTTCATTCTTGATGAATTTGGTTTATAACAATATATTGTTGTTTGTACCCAAAATAAATTATAGCCACAAAACACGATGAATAGATGATTTGGTGTGTATTTAGGGCTAGGAGACGAATTGAGGAACAAATAAAAGAGACACAGGTTTTACGTGGTTCGGCATGGTTTGCCTACATCCACGGGCGAATCCCCTTGGGGAGTGATTTTTAATTGAAAATAGAATTACATTGTGTTTTTTCTCTCTCCTGGCTCCCTCCTCATTTCTCTATCAGGGCGTCCCTATTTATACAGTTGCGAATTCTCTACTCCCTTAATTGCGAAATAACATAAATTGAGTTAAATTTCCCTGCATGCCTCCTAGCCATAAACTGTATTAATTCTGCATGTCATAAACTGTATTAATTCTGCATGGTGTTTTAATTTTGCACTTGCTAGCTTTTGCATGCCTCCTGGATTTAATTCGCATGAACCTGCTCATTCATGCCTCCATATTAAATTCTGCATGAAACTGCTCATTCATGCCTCCATATTAAATTCTGCATGAAAACTGCTCAGTCATGCCTCCCTGTTTAATTCTGCATGATGGACTGACTGGCTGACATGCATAATGGTTGGCAGTATGGATGGATCTTTGGCCGACAAACATGGGTAGAGATCGTCGGGCAAAGACACCGGGCAAGCATGGCTAAATCGGATGGTAGTGCGGCAGAGTACTTGGCTGGGAATTGTTTAGCAGCACTGCAGGCTACAAGACTGAAAATTGGCTAGAGGTGCGACTTGCAAACTGACTTCGACAGTTGACCGACGGTTGACTTTGACTATTGACCGGGCATTGACTTTGACCTTTGACCAGGTGTTGACTTTGACCGTTGACCGGTCATTGAATTTATGTAATACTGGGAAGGCTGGTGGGCTTCTTAGGTTGACTGGTTAGCGGGCTTGGATGAGGGCCAAAAGATGATCCAAGTACCAATTAGGCCCATTATGTGGCATTTTTACTCATGGTACAAACATCGCTCCCTCTTAACCTCCAACTTGTTGGGGGTTAAGAAAATTTCGTTTTCCTTAGTCAATGACAAAACTCGACCCCAAGTGTGGATTATTGATGTTGAGGTGATTGGCAAACTTCCCTTGTTGTTTGCGGAAATCACAATCAAGATGCCCCCAAGTGAGGCTATTGTGACTGGGAGATCGGCGGGCAACAGTTGGGCATGAAAAGTTGTTGTATGCAAAAACTGGACTGAAGGCTGGACTAGACTGCAACTGAAGCGTGATACTGGAGAGAAGTGATGTTGAAAGTGAGCGGTAACTGTTGATGTAAAACTGGACCGTGGTAGTTGGTTAGAACTAAAATAATAACTGTTGTTTGGAAAAGATGAGCTATATTTGACGTCACTCGGTTGGAATCTGTGTGAGCTGTCGATATTAAGATGATGTCGATTACGGGCTGAGCCACGCTAGCTGCGAGCGAAAGGGTGTGACCCTTTAGTAGTTGAGATGGTAACAGACTTTGTGTGTTGTTGGACCTCCAATGGTCTTGGTTGTGCTACTGGATGTGACATCGATCTTTTTATGTCTTCAATAGTTGTTGCGGAACTGGATTGTAGTGGTTGCGGTAAACTTGACTGCGACGGCCACAAAAACTGTCCTCTGCAGTATTGGGCAAAACTGGGTAGTAACATCATTTAGCAAAGTTGGTCTGCAGCAATGCGATCACCGACAAAGCAGGAGTTGGGAACATAGTCAATCGCAAAGAGCACTGCGACACCAAATGCAAGAATGACGAGCAAGATCGCATCGCAGTAGCCTACGATCACTGGATCGCAAGAGTTGCGAACATACTGACAAAGAATAACTGCGATCACCTGAAATGCAAAGATCGCAAAGCAGCCTTTGGTCAATCGGACTGGGCAGGAGTTGCGAACATAGTCGACTTCAACAGTCGCGATCACCAAATGCAACAAATGAATAAGAAAGATCAGACCGCAGCTAGCCGCGGTCACTGACTGGGCAGGAGTTGCGAATATATTGATCGCAAAGAATGCGATCATGAAATGCAGCAGTCAAGAGCAAAGTTGAATCGCAGTAATCGCGATCACTGGATCAAGGAGCTACTTAACATACTGAATGGCAGCATAGACCGGATCGCAACAACAACGAGCAAAGCCGCATCGCGTAAGCCGCGATCACCGGACTACAGAGCTACGAACATAGCTGACCGCAGCACTGCGATCACCAAATGTGGAAGATCGCAAGTTGAAAGAATCATAGAGCGAAAAGTTGCACCGGCAGCAAAGCCGCGATCACCGGATCGGGCAGGAGCTGCGAACATAGCCGGGACTGACTGGTAGGCCCGAGAAGATGTATAAAATGAAGCCTACGGTGATCACCGCAAGTGACGGTGCAACAATAACGTCGAGCAAAACTTTGTGGTGCTCTAGTGATCTAAGGCTATGCTCTACCGAGTTTTAAGTGATAATAAGTGACACAACTAGGTTTTGGCCGAAAATCGAGTTTGAAATGCGAGCTAAGGTTGTATCAAAATATACCGACTGTGGTGGTGAATCCACCACCTCGATATTAAGCTAAGGCAATTCCTAGTCTAATTATGGTCTTGGCAGTGAAGAGCAATAAGATCTCACAAAGTTGACACTCCATCACGTGGGAATTCAATTAAACCATGAAGCTTCAAGAACAATACAAAACAGGAGCGGATCTTAGCATAGGAGCAAAGGGGTTTCAACACACCCCGGAAATTGAAATTAAAGCATAACAAGACACAAATTAAACTAATTGACAGCTAATTAATCCAGCGTGCCTCCAATCACTCTCTACTCCTCCTATTTATACATGTAAAGTTTTCCCCAAATACCAACCCTAAATCGATTAAAAATAAAAATTAAATGAAAAATAAGCATACGCACCGCAATCGAGCTTTCCTCTTGTCACTTCGGCTCGTGAGAACAGGAGTAGAATTGTGTTAACCCTAGCTCTAGCTTTTGCAACATCAACGAGCAAAGAGAGAAAACTAGCGCTATAGAGAGGTAGAAAGAAGGAGTGGTTGTGTGTCAGTGAAGGTGGTGGTGACCGGTCCGGGAACAGGCCGCGAAACATAGCCACGGTGAGAAGGAGAGAAGAAAGAAGAGAAATGAGTTAGGGTTTTGTTAATGGGAAATATAGCGAAGAGATGATGTTAAAGGGGCAAAATGCATAGCGAGAGATGATGAAGCCTTAGGTAGATCGACCCAACGGCTCAAGATGAAGAAAGTCGACCGCCATTTAAGAGGATGAAAGATCCGCTGTGTTGGTTGGCGGCGCGATCACGCCGGACCATGGAAGGGACTGCTCGCCCAAACATGTCAGCGGGTAACTTTTCTTTGTTGGGTTGCAACCGATTCGATGGCTTTGATCCGCCCATAGATGATCGACTCCAATTCTTCGCTCTTTTGGCCTCAATTTCTCCGAGCTTTATTTATTACCTAAAAACACAAAATTAATTAAAACAAATATTTATTCTTGAAAACAAAGAAAATACGTAACTGGGATAATATCTCGATTCTTGAGCACAAAAGACGAGTAAAATGCCAATAAAAAGGTGTATAAATATGCACTATTTGGCACTCAATGCCAGCCGCGATCACCGGACCGCAAAAAAGCAACGAGCAAAGCCGCACTACGTAAGCCGCGAATGTGATGGGACAAGCAGAGTCGTGAACATAGCTGCACCGCAACAAAGAACCATCAGCTAGATCGCAACAAGAACGAGCAAAGCCGCATCAGAAGCCGCGATCACCGGACCGGGCAGAGCCGCGAACACATGGACTGCAGCAGCTTCGATTAGCTAGACTGCAGCAGAAACGAGCAAAACTGCACTGCAGTACCTGCGATCAGCTGGACTGCATAACTTGCGAACATAGCTGAACTGCAGCAGCTTCGATCAGCTGAAATGCAGCAGCGACGAACAAAGTTTTACTGCAGCAGCTGCGATCAGCTGGACTGCAGCAGTTGCTGAGGAACTGGACTAAAATAGTTCGATAAATCTGAGTGTAGCAGTTACAAATAAAACCGATCGCATCGGTTGTGTTCAATCGAGTGCAAAGCAGATTCTGAGCGAAATCGATCTGCATCGGTTGCGTCCAATCGAGTGTAGCAGTTGGGAGCAAATCGACCGCATCGCCAGTTGCGTCCCAATCGAAAAGACTTGCTTAGGAACTGGACTACAGCAGTTTGATCAACTTAACTGTAGTAGTTTAAAATTACCGATTGCAATAATTGCGTCAAATATTAGGGTGTATGCTCGCCCCCTCTTAATCTTGTAACTCGTTGGAGGATTAAGAAGTTTGGGTTACCTTTTGTTTCGATTTCTAGAAGCTGAATTTCGCATTGCATTTAGGTGCTATGTAACTCGCCCCCAAGCGTATGGAGTGTTACGCAGCTCGCCCCAGAAGAGTTATTTTAGACCATGAGGTGTTACATATCTCGCCCCCTAAGTGATGGTCAGTCACATTGAAGTGATATGCAACTCGCCCCAGAAGATAGTGATTGCCATGCTGCTCAATGCTCACACAAGGGTGCACTGCCTTGCTGCATCTTTCTCGCGCATGGAATGAGGTTGAAAGATTTTCTGCTACCTAGAATTCGCGTAGGGGGCCAATCCCACTATTCCAGATTCGCGCAGAATTGAGATGTGTGCATCTTTACATGGCTGGGCATGTGAAAACGCTCGCCACACTATAGGTGTCCCAGTGAACAAAAGTATGCATGATTATATGAAATGATGCAAAAATATGTAAATTGTATGCGTACCATATTACAAGTGTTATTGAGACTTTGTTTATGAGGTGATTAGGATGTCCACTGGCTATGTTGATGTTTTCCATCTGCGATGACTAGTGTAGTTGATTTAGCGTCTCGGCTTGACTCAGCTACTAGATTTGTCTGCGGGTAATGGAATACACCAGTTGAATCAAAACTGGATTGCAGACAGTTGCCATGGAACTGTATTTCAGCAGCTGCGATCAGCTGAATCAGAATCGTTATAAGGAATACTTTGGATCAAGCGATTCTTGAGAAACTGAACTACAGAAGTTCAATCATATTGGATCAAGCGATTATGAGAAAATCAGATCAAACAGTTTTTGAGGAAAACCGGACTACAACAGTTCGATCAACTGGACTGTAGTAATTAAACGAAAAGGGACTGCGGCAGTTCGATCAACTGGAATGCAGTATTTGATGAGGAACTGGACTAAAGCAGTTCGATCAACTGGACTGTATCAGTTTTAACTAGCACCGAATATGTGCGTGTTGAGGTTTATGAATCGAACCACCACTCACAAACTTGCACACTGGCGTTTTGTGGGTAGAAACTCGACGCAACAGCGTCCCCGAACATTGAATATGATATGTAGTTTTCACTTGATAGTGGTTGATGTGCCGCTCGGAACCTCAAAAATAATTTTTTTTCAAACTCAAGATTTTTCACCTCCATATTGTAGGAAATTGAAAGGCAATTCCAACGAGCCAAAAATCACTCAATTCGAACTTAAAACGAAGAAGTTATTAATGAAACAAGATTCCAAAAAGCGCGCGTGTCGTGGCTGACGTGGCTCTGCTGACTAGACCAACTGGTGACGTGGCTGATGCTGACTTGACTAGCTGATGACGTGGTAGATGCTAATGTGGCAGTGCTGACTGGATGGATTTATTGACGTGCCTTTGCTGACTGGTCCATGTTGATGCCGTGGCAGTGCTTGATGACGTGGCACGTTAACGGGAAGTCACTTTGCTAACGTGGCATTGCTGGCATGGACCCTTTGCTGACGTGGCATTACCAGCGTGGGCCCGCTTGCTGACGTGGCACGACAACGTGGACCTGCTTGCTGACGTGGATCGCCAACGTTGACCAACTTGCTGACGTGGCACGGTGACGTAGCGCTACTGACTGTACAATGTCGCTGACGTGGCGTGATGCTGAAGTTTGATGTAGCATAGAGCATCGAAGTTTGACGCACCACAGAGCATCGAAGGTTGATATACGCAGCGCATCGAAGTTTGATGTAACAAGAAGCATCGAAATTTTCCAAAGCATTAAAGTTTGATGTACCAAAGAACATCGAAGTTTGATATACCACAAAGCATCCACGGTTAATAGACGCAGCTCATCGAAGTTTGATGTAACACGAAGCATCGAAATTTTTCCAGCGAATCGACGGAATTGAGAACGGCCGCCGGGGTTCCCATTTTTTTTTATTTTTTTTTCTGTTGAAACATTTCTCCACACTTTTCTGGGACTGTTGCCTTTCCTTTCGAACTTCTTGTCACAGTTTTCGGCCGTGATCTTTTCTTTGAACATTTTACAACAATTTTTGATTGTGGTCTTTTCTGCGAACACTTTGCAACAGTTTTCTAAACTGTTGTCTTTTCTCATCTGCAACAATATTCTCCTTCAACTTTTAGCAACGGTTCATCGGGCATTGTTGCCGTTTCCTATGGACTTTCTATCAATGTTTTGCTACAGTTTTGTGGCCCTTTCGAGAACTTTTTGAGATGTTTTTCTGGGGATCTTCCTTAGGGTTTTCCCCTCCCATATCTGTCGTATGTGCGGGTGGTGCAGGTAGCTAAGGACTTGGTGGTGGCGAAGTCGAATATGTTGTTTGCTATGCTATCGGGGAACTGATTTTTTTCGAACTTTGGACTGCAACATGCTGCAGATCGAACATCATGCCGACAGTTTTAGCGATCTTTTCAGTGAGTCTGCTTTGGTGGCTTCCGAAGGCTGAAGCCGGGATCTGCAGCAGATTGCGATCAATCTGGACTACAAGAATCTATGATTAAGCGGATCGCAGTGATTGAAATCAAAACTGGACCCAGCCATGTTGCGGATCGAACATCCAGCAACAATTTTGATGATGTTTTTACGCCATCTTTTACCGTGGACCGAACGTCCTGAGAGAGGTTTCATCGGTCTTTGTAGTGATGCAGTTTTAAAAGTTTCCGACGGTAATAGTTGTAGCAGATCTCGAATAACGAATCTGGACTACAGCAGTAGCGACCAACTGGACTGCAGTAACTGCGATTATCTGGATTGCTGCAATTGTGATCAAAACTGGACTCTAGCAGTTACGATCAACTGGACTGCAACATTGATTTTTCAATACGTTCAAACGGCTTTTTCACGAACACGATTTTGAAGCATTTTGTATAACTTTTCTCAATGGGAAAACACGATTCCTTTTCTCGTTTCCCCTTAGTCGGCGCCAATGTTTGTACCCAAAATAAATTCTAGGCACGAAACATGATGAATAGATGATTAGGGGTGTATTTAGGGCTAGGAGACGAATTGAGGAACAAATAAAAGAGACACAGGTTTTACGTGGTTCGGCATGGTTTGCCTACATCCACGGGCGAATCCCCTTGGGGAGTGATTTTTTAATTGAAAATAGAATTACATTGTGTTTTCTCTCTCTCCTGGCTCCCTCCTCATTTCTATATCAGGGCGTCCCTAATTATACAGTTGCGAATTCTCTACTCCCTTAATTGCGAAATAACATAATTGAGTTAAATTTCCCTGCATGGCCATAAACTGTATTAATTCTGCATGGTCATAAACTGTATTAATTCTGCATGGTGTTTTAATTTTGCACTTGCTAGCTTTTGCATGCCTCCTGGCTTTAATTCGCATGAAACTGCTCATTCATGCCTCCATATTAAATTCTGCATGAAACTGCTCATTCATGCCTCCATATTAAATTCTGCATGAAACCTGCTCAGTCATGCCTCCCTGTTTAATT
Source organism: Papaver armeniacum (assembly GCA_023531295.1). Taxonomy (NCBI): domain Eukaryota; kingdom Viridiplantae; phylum Streptophyta; class Magnoliopsida; order Ranunculales; family Papaveraceae; genus Papaver; species Papaver armeniacum. The sequence continues at coordinate 88,641 of JAJJWW010009980.1, forward strand.
CTGCATGATGGACTGACTGGCTGACATGCATAATGGTTGGCAGTATGGATGGATACTGGCTGGCAGCATGGGTAGAGACTGGCTGGCAGCACACATGGCAGCATGGCTAGAAACTGGATGGCAGTGCGGCAGAGTACTTGGCTGGGAATTGTTTAGCAGCACTGCTGGCTACAAGACTGAAAATTGGCTAGAGGTGCGACTTGCAAACTCCGACGGTTGACTTTGACTATTGACCGGGTGTTGACTTTGACCTTTGACCGGGCATTGACTTTGACCATTGACCGGTCATTGAATTTATGTAATTCTGGCAGGATGGTGGGCTGCTTAGGTTGACTGGTTAGCGGGCTTGGATGAGGGCCAAAAGATGATCCAAGTACCAATTAGGCCCATTATGTGGCATTTTTACTCATGGTACAAATAATTGTTTATAACCTAAATTATTATTCAAGATTTAATCATTTGAAAATATCATGGAACAGTGATATGTGTCATTGATGTTATTCGGAAATGTTTCAAATTGATTATTAGATAGATATAAAACTACTATAAATCTGGATACATGATAGTATGCATACCAGATCACATACTGGCACAACTGTTATAGGTCAGGAGCCGTTGTACATGTACCCAGTACACGTACCGGCTTAGATATAGTTCGACAACGACTTTTGGTACACATATCCAGTATCCACACCTTAAAACGTCTGTTGACTCGTGAACCAGGATGGTACGCATACCTAGTATGCAAACCGGAAAAGATCTGTGACTCCTGAACCAGGATGGTACGCATGCCCTGTATGCAAACCGGAAAAGATATGTTGACTCCTAAATCAGTTTTTGTCTTAAGGGCATACGAACCCGGTACACGTACCTTGAAAAAAATGCTCATGAACAGGAATACAGTACACGTACTTAACCCGTCGAATATTTTCAGATGCATCATAATTATTTCTATGAGATAATCGGCATTTGAATAACTCTCTAAAAATACTATATAGACATATTTGATCACATTATAACATATGATTGTGACTCAAGATTAAGTCTTAAAGTGGTATATGAAAATGGTTAAGCTTATAGTTCGTCTAGCTAGTTTCGTCTAACCATTCATAAACAAGTTATTGTACAGAGTTAGGTTACAGTTCATCCTAACCAGAGTATATATTCTGTTATGTTAATCTCAAGTCAAGTTTTTCATCTAACGATGATTATTGATTGTTTGATTCCAAAGCTACCTTAGCTTAAATCTAAAGCAACCTTGACCTTGAAAGTCTATATAAGGAGAACCTCAAGCAACTGGGATTTTTGAATCCCTGACACTATTCTTGTATATCCTAGTTGTAAACTAGAGTCATCCTCTCCTTTAAACCTTTTTAGTTTTAACGACTAAAAAGACTTCACCTAGGGATTCGTGAAACCAGGTCCAACTATCTTTATCTGTATCCTGATCTTGCTACTGATTATTGAGCCTTTAGCTCCAACAGGCGAGATAGATAGAAATGACAAAGTTCTTTGTCTCAGACTTTGTGATAGATAGGTATATTACTCGATAACGATTCTTTGATGAAATCAGAGTAGGAATTAGTTGTGAGATGAATAATAATCTCGGCTGCTCTTAGGGAGTCGTAAGTACCAGATTTTGAGGTTTGCTAGACTTTGTCTATTGCAATCGATTTCCTATTTCACCTTGATCTTTGATCAGAACGAAAATCACATATAGGCTTATCTGTGGGAGGCAAATTGGTTTAAAGTCTTCAATTGAGTTGAAGCAACTCTTAGGATGTAAATGACGTCGGTTAAGGGAATCAATTGCGTAGAGTCTTGCGGGATTCAAGAGGCGTAAGGAGCGCAACTGTAACTGAATCGCCGTGATGGTAGATTCGGTCTCAACTACATTCCAGTCCGAAGTTTTGATAGTAGGCTAGTGTTTGTAGCGGCTTAATACAGATTGGTGTTCAAATATGGACAAGGTCCCGGGTTTTTTTTTGCATTTGCGGTTTCCTCGTTAACAAAATTCCTGGTATTTGTGCTATTTCTTTTTCCACATTATATTGTTTATCTTTATAATTGAAATATCACAAGTTGTACGTAAAGCAATCAAAGTAGATACGTCCATCGTAATTGTTGGATACGACTTGATTGATCTTGGATATTGATCTTTGGAATCATCAAGTACTCTCACGGTATAATCAGGTTCACGGACTCGTTGTGAGAGAAAGAGATATAAAATCTCCTTATAATTCCTGATTGAGATTCATTAAGTTGTAACTCTCAAAATTGTATTTGAGTTTAGTCCATACATGTTGCCTAAGAAAAAGTTGGTGGTGTATTTTGGTACCCCGCATTTTCACCAACCATTTGAGAAACTTGTCAAGCTAGGATCAATGATTCTTAGCTCATTTTTTTTTTTAGGATTAGGTGTTAGTTTCACTTGTGAATGGTCAATTACAAACCTAAAAAATACAAACAAAAAGTAACTCACAATATCTATTGCTATCACAGGATATCCAACTTAAATTCATTATATTTTATTTTAAAAATATATCGACCATTATACCGTTCATGATTGTAAACTGCTAATGTGGGAAGAAGAAAATGGTAAGGTGGTCAGTGCAAGGAAACTTAACAAGATTTTATTTGATGTTGATAACAGTTGGATGTGGAATGCTGGATAAATAAGAAATTGACAATTGTCTTTGTTTCTTTTAGCGGTTTTTAACAAATTAAATTATTGATTTCGTATACTAAAAATACCTTTCCTTGATTCTTTCTAATCTAACCTACGCTAGTTGCTTTCATTAACTAATGATAATTTTATAAACAGAAACAAATCCTAAATATATTTTCATTTATTGCATAATTTTTTTTTCTTCTGTAAACTAAGGTTAAAACTTTTTTATTTTCATTAACATATCTAAAATCAATACTCTTATGCATACCGAAAAAATTTGTTTAAACAATATCGATGTAAAATATGGATATCCATTATCCAATGATTTTTTAATTAAGATAATATGAAAAGTAAATATGTTGACTAATTATTTTTATAAATACTTAATGATGAATTAGGGGAAAAAAAATAAGTTGATGGGATGCACTCTAATATAAATACATTACTGAAGCAAGATATATGAAGGATCAAGTTTTAGTTGCATGATGCATTATTTCATATTAGTGGCTATACTTCTTTTCCGACGTACTTTCTTTTGGTAATTTATGATACCAACAATATATTTCCAATTTTAAAGATGTTGGATATTTGGGGAGTTTATATATACTACATTCGTTCCACTTTGGATGAGGGTATTGGAGTTTCCACGCAGATTAAGGAAAAAGAAAGAAACCACATTTTTCCATCTATGTCCATAAAAAAGTCATTAAATATTAACTATTATTACTACATTTAAAAACAAATTTGTGGTTCCAAGACAAAATTCATTGGTGTTTTTGGTGGTTTTGTGGAAAAATATAAAAACCCTCAAGACAAAAATCCTCAAGTATTTTGGAACTAGAAAACAACCATAAGCCCTTGTCTAAAACGGAACAGAGGGAGCATATTATTCTAAACTTGTGAATATAATTAGATGTTAGAAAGAACTCACAAATTTATCTCTTACAATTCTTAATACCACTTAAGTGATTTTCTCTTTTGTCATGTACTTCTTATCTTAAGTTTTTTGTTTTTCTAGTTCATTCATTCCAAAATGTTACTACTAATGTCTATTTATAGCCGACTATCTAGACTTTTCTTAATTTAAAAGATATTACAATTCTAGTAGAAGTTCACACCAGAAACTTGACTAACTTTATCTGAATTTTTTTCAGGTTAAGTATACAAAAATTCTACTAACTTATTTTACTGTTCTACAAGTCTAGGTAAATCTAGAAAATGCATTAACTCCAATACACCTCCTTAATGTATTTTCCTTTCTGATCAACTCTCATTTGTTGTTGGATTTTCTTTCTTGATTAAAAAATTCTGGTTCTTATACTGCAAACCACATGTCTTATGCGTTGCGTACTGGTTTATATTTCTAAACTTTCTTATACCGAGGAAAGAATTTGCGACATTTGTAACCTTCACATATTCTTGTTAACTTCTGATGTAGCTTTAGAAAATGAAACTTGTTAGTTCCATCATTCATTGCCATATTGGTTGCATAGTTCCAATAGATATGAAAATTTATATCTTTCCTTTCACTTTTGCAATGACCTCGTGCTTATTTATTTTATCATATATGAAACACCGACCCGTATCAAAGTATAGAGAATAGCCATTTTCTATCATCTAGCCAACACTTAATAGATTGGTTTTTATGTTGGGAACTAAAAAGACGTCTTTGATTAGTCTCGTATCTTTTCTAGTTTGTATGACGATCGTACATTTTCCTTTTTCCACAACCTAATCACCATTTCTCAACATGATTTGAGATTTAATAGATATGTCTATATTGCAAAAAACACTTTCATCTACGGTCATGTAATTGCTGCAACCGTGGTCGATATACCAGGACTCATTTTCCAATCCTGCTGATGTTTGACAAGCATAAAACATAAGTTCTTTTTCATTTTCTGATTCATGATAATTTGCTTGGTAATTTCTCTTCAAGCGACAACTTTTTATGAGATGCCCATGTCGCCGAAAATTATAATATTGTGGCTTGCCTTCATCGGACCAACGTAGTTTTTCTAAATGATTTATCTTTTTACAAATTCTAAATGGTGAAAATTCTTTTCTTTTTCTAGTATCTTTGTAGTTTTCTTCTCATTCTCTAAATTTTCGTTACAATCACTTTTTTCTCTGGACTTTCCTGCCTTCAGTTTAGATTGAAAAGTACTTTAGGTTGGGGCTTCATGACGCCTACTCAATCTTTGCTCATACGCTTCAAGTGAACCCGTAATTTCTGTCACTAAAAGAGTCGTAATATCTTTTGACTCTTCAATGACAGTAACTATAGGATCATAATTATCGATAAGATTAATAAGTATATTCTCTACAAATTTCTTATTACCAATTTTTTCTTCGTAATTCATTTGATTAGCTATCTCTTTTACTATTTAGAAGTAATTTTTGCAGCCTCAAGTTATTTCGTAATCTAAATCTCATTTTAATGATTATAATTTAACCATACATACCTTTTCGTTTCCTTGAAACTCCTCCTTCGGTGTTACCCAAGCTTCTTTTGATGTTGTAGCTCCCATAACTCGCGGAAAAATCCTATTATCCATTTCCATATGGATAAAATACAAGGCTTTATAATCTTTCAATTTCATATTCTTCAGTTGCGTTTGTTATTCCACAGTTGTTGAAATCGTCACAATCATGGTTGCGCCGCTTTCGATAACATCCCATAAATTTTGAGATTGAAAATATGTCTTCATATTGACACACCAAAAATTATAGTTCTCTCAAGTAAACATTGGAACTGCTACAGACTGATTTGAACCGTTATTTGAAGACATGTAGCAAGTGGAAGTGAACGCCCGTTTCAAACTAACTAGCTCTGATACCACTGTTGGATATTTAGAGAGCTTCTATGTATATTATTCTGAACTTGTGAGTCCGATTAATTTTTAGAAAGAACTCACAAATGTATATCCCACAATTCTTACTATCACCTAAGTAATTCTCTATTTGTTATTCACTTTTCCATAACTTGATTTCATTGTTTTTATATTTTATTCTTTCCAAAATGTTACAATTAGTGTGTAGTTGCAGGAAATCCCACACTACACCCCTCACAAGAATCCACACAATCAAATCATTTTAAGATGAATAATTATAATTTTTATTGATCAAACTCCAAAAATGTTACAAGCTGAAAAGGAGATAAGCTAAAGAATTACAACCACTCTAAACTTTCTCTCTCTTAATGACTTGCTCAACACTCGAAAAAGATCTCCCTCTCTCTAAAGTCTACTCGGCCCTTTATATAGGACATTACATAGTGGATGACAGCTAAACTGTCCTTTATTTTCGGATCTGGCTTGCGATATCCTCGCAAGTGTATATATGTTAAATCTCGCGATACTCCTCGATTTCGCTACATATTCATATCTTTCTTGTATTTAGGCTGTCGTCATCCGTTACGTCGTTTTTATTCCAAGCCCGCGATGTCTTCGCAGTGTGTCGTTTATTGATTTCGCGAGAGTCTTGGTGTTGCGATATTCTGATCCTACATCTTGCCTCTTCTCATGTCTTCTCTGCGAAGGAGAGAACGTCATGGGAACTAGTACTTTCAAAACGCTGCGGCCGTTCATTTCTTTCCTTTAATTTTCTGCCGACAAGCTTCCGTGAATCCAGTACAACTGCTTACACGTGTTACATATTCCCCTTTTTACCGGCACATTAAATGCTAACCGGTCAACCTTTTCTTGTCTATTTAAGAAGAGATCTATCAAAGATATCTTTCTTTTCTTTTACTTCATCTTCTTCATCTCTGCATTCTTTGTGAATTCTTTATTGTCTGCAACTTTTTGTTGTTGTTCATCTTGCTGTAAATCTTCTCTGCTATTGTTCTTATGGAGCCATCAAGGTTTGTAGATCATACTACATGTGATCTATTTGAACTCTTGTATTGAGATTACTTTATTTGATTTTGTTCATCTCTGATTAATTCCCTTATTGTTTCTGTTTTAGTAAGAACGTCTCTGTTACCAAATTCACAGTCCAAAATCCTAAAACATACAAGGGTTCGCAACCAAAATCCGTTGCACACAAGAGAAAGCCTGCGAATAGCAAGGTATTAAGAAACATTTACTCTTCTAATAACAATATTGTTGCCTCTGTTTCTTATTTAACTTGTGATTCGCATGATGACAAAAACGTCGATAGATCCCCCAAAAGATCTCGTCGTTCTAAAAATGTTGAAACTTCTGTTCCTTTTCCTATATTTAAGCTTACAACTCCTCCTGCGATATCATCGCGAGATAAATCAACATCTCCTGCAATATCATCGCAAGATAAATCTACTCTTGCCATCTGCGAAAATGTCGCTGCTGATTTTCCTCCTATGTCTGAGTTTTCCATAGATGAAGTTCCTCATGATAGTCCTGTTTTGAATGAACCCTTTTCTTCTTCTACTATCAATGCCTCTGCCTTTCCCCCAGTCATTAACCTTCATCAGATTTCATCTTCACATGACATTCCTGCGACGAAAGACGATTCAACTCTCCCCTCTGCTGTCGTCATTACTTCTTCATCCGAGTCTATCCCTCTTACTAAGGAAAATCTGGAGGGGATGGACGTGGCTTTCAAAGTTTTATCAGATATTATGAATGACGCCAAGAAGACCTCCGTCGATCCTATCAAGTCTAATGTCTGCGAGATTATGAGTAAATACTTTGGTTCTGACAGAATTTCGCAAACATCTTTAGAGCAAGAAGTTAAAATTTTTAAGAATAATCCCCAAGCCATGACTGCAAAGTGTGACACTCTCCATCTTGAGAATCAAAAACTTCAAAATGTTTCACTGGATCGTGATAATCTTCGCAAGAAGAACGAAGAATTAAAAGGTACAAGTACAACTCCCCTCCCCTTTCTCTCAATTTTTTTTTTTTTTTTTTTTTTAATAATCTTTAAGCCCTTGTTCGCCCTTCAAGCTTTGAACCAGAAGCGAAAAATGGAGATATATCAGTTGGAATCTGTTGTTGAAGAAACTCGAATGGATAGAGACGTTTGGATGGAGCAATATAACCAATTAGATAATCTTCATACATACTCTGTTGATCAAATAGATAATCTTTCTAAAGAAAATGCTGACTTAGTTCAGAAGCAAGGCTCATTAAGTAGTGAATTATCTCGCCTATCTTACTCTTTGACTAAAGCTAATTTGGAGTTGGAAACTTTATCAGATGAAAATGGAACTCTTTCTCAAGAGAAGCGAGCTCTGTTAAACAAGGTGGCGATTTCCTCGCAACAACTTGATGTCTGTCAAAAAAATGTGTAAAGAACAAGAACGATCTCTCTCGTTCACGAGAAGTAAACTCGAAGAAGTTACTGTTGAGAGGGATAAACTTATCCAAGGTAGAATAACTTTAAGTATAAAAACAAGCCAACTCAAGGATCAATATTCCAAGTTAGAAGAATCCTACTCTTCTCTTGCGAAGGAAAACGCCTTACTTGTTTCTAACGAAAAGAGCTTGCGATCTCAACTGAAAGGTTTGGTTGGAGATAATTTTGACAGTGCCATGAATCATTTGGAGAATAGTTGTTTGGCTTTAACCCAATATCTTATCTCGCAAAAGGAAGGTAGTCATGATATTTGACTACCCTAAACAATTTGTTTTCTTGAATTTATGGTATTTTCCTTGCGAATTCAAGAAAAATCTGAATTATTTTCTATACTCTTTATTTTTGCAGAATCCGAGAAAAATCTTCACTCCTCCATTTCCACTTTGAAATCTGACTATGCCAAAATTCGCAAAGAAAATGGACTGCTCGCTGCTTCTCTTGCTCTCTCTCGCGATCGGGCTGAAAGAAGATTCGACTATCTCGCTTACTCTAAAGATATAGAGAGTAGGAATCATCAGAAAGCACTCCTTCGCCAATTTCACCTCAAAGCTGAAGTTCTTGTGAATGATGTCTTATTTTCCAAATCTCTTAATCTTGTATCTGTCGAACCTCTGGAAGTAGGTGATGATGAAATTCCTAACCCTCCTGATAGTGATTATGATTATGAAAGTGGCGAAGATGCCGCAAATGAAGAGGTGATTCCACCTAATGAAGCTGTCAATAATAATTTAGTTGAAGGAGGGTCTGGCGAGAATGCAATAACTGGCGAAAGTGTGGAAGTTGGTGAGGCTAATAAAATTGTTGAAGAACATCCAGTATCTCATTCTGGCGAAAAAATTGATATTGAGAATTGAACTTCTCTTGTAATTTTACTTCTTGCATTGTTACTTCTTTATGTACTTCAATCACCTTTGAGATGTATTTACTCGTTTATTATTCTTCTTTCTTGCATGGAAGACAATCTTTGATGTTTAACAATTCCCATTTTGTTTTCCATTATCTTTTTTGCGATAAAAGATCTCTGTTATCTACATTCAAACTGTTTATGTGAATTTTTTCATTGCGACAAGATCGCAGGACGTCCTTACATTTTCATGTGATGACCCATTGATCTTGCCTTATCATTTCTCTTGTGTGGTCTTATTTTGCCTTCCTAGTTAAAGGTCTTATTTTGCCACCTCTCATTATTGCGACAAAATCGCAGGACGTCTTTACACTTTCATGTAATGACCCATTGATCTTGTCTTATCATTTCTTTAGTATTATTGCCTCTGCAGGATATTTTTCTTGCGACAATATGACAGGCCTAAATATCCTTGCGAACGTAAAGCCCCATGACATTGTCGTCTTTGCGACAAAATCGCAGGACTTCTTTACATTTGCATGCAATGACCCATTGATCTCGTCTTATCTACTCTTTTGTATTTTTGCCTCTTCAGGATTGTTGCATAAATATGACAAGCCTTGATACTCCCGTGAGTAAGAAGCCTCATTTTTTGACACTATCAGCTCCCTAATGGAGGGTGCCGCCCTTATCTTCCCCTGGTTGCCCCTTCAAGGAGGCGTACTTCTGCCATACAAGGCTAGCTCCTCCCATCCGGTCTTAACAACAACCAGTTGTTTTCGCAGCCTCTTATCCCTTTTGCCTATAGGGATTATGGTTACGAGACGCACCCTAAGTGGAGTTTTCTTGGCCGAAAAGATAAACGAGACTTGCCAAGAATGGCCGAGACACTTCAAATGTCCCAGGCACCCTTGGCTCAACCGTGTACCTCGGCGCCTTGGTCAAATGCTGACTCCTTAGAAGAGACCCCCGGTCGTCCAATCTAAGTCACTAGCTTAGATTGAAAATCCAAGGTATCTCTCCTGGATGGGTTTTATTACCCCCAATCTTCATGACTCAAGTTCTAGGGGCGGTGTAACCTTTTCCCTGAGCCACGCTACAGATACCCCCTTACATGACGCACTTTAGGTACTTTGCCTCTTACGAAATTTTATTCGCGAACTAGGTGTACGCCATGAAGGTTCGTCCCATTCTGATTATTTTGTTAATTATTTGTTATATGTAATATAGGTACCGCCTACTATGACGCACTTTAGGTACTTTTCCTCTTGCGAAATTGTGTTCGCGAACTAGGGTGTACGCCATAGTAAGTTCGCCTCTTTCTGACTATTTTGTTGATTCTTCTGCATATGTAAGCTCTTTTGTATTTTCGCAACGTATTTGCCATTTGTAAAATATATTTTCTTCTTCTTCATATCAACTCTTACACAACTCTATTTTCGCCATTCGCAACATATTTGCCATTTGTAATTTTTTTTTAATTTTTTTTTTATTTAATCATAAACTTTTCTTTCCAATTTCTACTTCATCGATCAATAAGCACATTCAATCTTTAGGCCTTTTACTTTTGCTACTTTCTGCCTCTATATCTTTGAATTTTTCTGTTATTTTCCAATCTCTTGCGATATTATCGCCACTTCTTTGCTTCAACAAACATTGACTTCGCAACATTTCTTCTTCTCTTCATTCTATGGTATCTACCATCAATCTTTCACTTTTTTGTTTTTCCCTGATGTTGTGTTTCCAATCTTTCTTCTTCGCAGCTCTTTCTTCGCAGGATTCTATGTCAACTTCATAACACCTTTTCCCTTCTATCCAATCTCCTTTTATGATGCCAATACCAGTTGGATGAGGGAATTTGATACATTGATGAAAAGTTGATGCTACACCTAGAATCTCATGTAACCAAGGTCGCCCAATTAATGCGTTGTATGGTGATTCCACATCAACAACACAGAATAAAATTTCAGAAGACAATCCTTTCAGTGGAATTCTCATATGAACTTCTCCTTTAGGCTTATTTGCAGTACCATTAAAACCATAAATTTTATAGGTTGAAGGTATCAAATCTGCATCTTTTCCTCCCATGGTTTTGTAGGTATGATAAAAAAGGATATTCACAGAACTCCCGATATCAATTAAAATTCTATTGATTGCCCATGAGTTTTCCTCTTCATCATCTTCATCATCACTAGGTTTTGGGTTAATCTCCAATATCACCACCAATGGGTTGTCATGCATTTCTCCACCTTCAGGTACTTCTTCCGCGGTAAAAGAAATGATCTGCTTATGCCATTCTTCTAGTTGCGACGTCTTCGCGGTGTTCATTATTTCTTTATCATTGGCATCCCTTGCGAAAACCCTGCTGAGAGTAATATCGTGGAAATCTTCAATTGTCTTGTACGAATGTACAATAGATTTACAAAACAAATTTTTTGCTTTTGCCCCAACTTCTATCACAAATGTTTCACGTTCTTTTGTTGTGTTCGCCCTGTGAATTTCTGGAGGAGGTGGTAATGCTTGAGGTTGAGCTTTACTTACTAGAAAATGATTTAATTTTCCCTGATCTATCATCCTGAGAATGATTTTCTTTATATTTCTGCAATCATTTGTCGTATGTCCATTGAAATGGTGATAAGAACAAAATTCATGGCTTCTCAGGCTTGGAGGTGGCTCCTTTCCCATGTTCCATGGTGTTGGTATATTTTACATCAAGATTATAGCTTCCCATATTTTCTCCACGCTAGCATTCAGAGGTGGCATCTCGATTTCTTCCCATACTATCATGCGGCTTCCTTGTCCCCTATGATAATTTTTCCTTTGACCTCCATAATTTTCTTGCGGCTGGTCAAGTCTTTGAATTTTGTTATTTCCACCCCGGTTATAGAAATTTCTTTCTCTCTCGTATTCTTCTTGGTCACGACTCCCCATAGCTACTAGCTTCTGTTGATTATCACCCATTATCAACTTTGGTTGTCCTTGCGAGGTGCTCGCCACTGTATTTATCAACTTAGGTAACAAGCTTGCATTCGCTGCATTCGAACTTGTGTTCGCAAGTATGATTCCATCTCATTTTTTTTTCCTCGAGAGCAATATATTCCTCCTGTATTTCTTGCAGCTCAGTCATTGTGATTGTGTTCTTAATTCTGAAAATTTGAATATATAACAGATTAGTTGCGAACATAGCATTAATGAATGATAAAATGAGATATCTCTCATCAACACGACCCGCCATGTCGCTACACATTGTCTTCCACCTCATGGTCAAATGTTTCAAACTTTCACCAACCCTTTGCTTTAATCCAAATACATCTTCAATGCCAGGTCGCGAGAAATTGTTACTTATGTACGCCCCTAAAAATATAGCATGTAAATGATTGAAGGATGCTATAGTATTTTTTGGCAGGCCTTCAAACCATTTCAAGGCTTCTCCTGTTAAACTTGATGCAAAGTATTTGCACAATATAGCGTCATGATTTTCCCATTGTAACATACATCTCAAATAAGCTTTGATATGTTGTATTGCACAAGTTGATCCATCAAAAATCTTTGGTTAATGTAGGCAAATTGCATTTTGGGGTATTCCTTCTAATTGTATTTCCCGTGTGAATGGGGTTTTCGCAGCTTCTTCTATAGCTTCATCTAATTGTCTCCTACCTCCTTCTTTCTTATTATTTAACATTCCTCTCATTTCCGCTAGCTCTTTCAAAATTTGTTCATTTATACTAGAATTAGTTTCTACAGGCCTTTTTAACTCCGCCTCTCTTCTTCTGCGTTCATATCCGTTTTGATTCTATTGATCATCATTTTTTTCTCGTATTTCTCTGCGATTTTCTCTTTCATTCCTTTCATGAATTCGCACACCATTATATCTCTCATTTTCTCCTCTTTGCCGTCTTTCAGTTCTCCTTAGTACTCTATCGTATTCTTCATTGATATTAACATTATTGCGATTACGCTCACGCCTCCTTTCTCGATTATCATGATTGTTTTGGCGAATTGCCTCTTGTAATTCTTGTTCTTCCATTTCTGCTCTTAGTCTTTCCCCTCTCGCGAGCTAGATGTGCTTGTTCAGTATAATGTCTTTCAATTTCATCCTGAATTGCTTGGTGATTTCTTTGTACTTCTCTCCCATGTAATATTCTCCTTCCTTCTTCCTGATTTTCTCCATCCTCTTGATTATTTCGCCTCTGGCGGTGTCTATCTCTCTGATTTCCATCGTTTTGCCCATCTTGGAGAGTTTCACCATGTTGGATATAATGATCTTCCCTTACTTCTCTTCTTTCGCAGCGTTCCTCATATGAATTTTGTATTTCTTCTTGAATTTCTTCATTAGCATTTTCTACAGGCATATTTCGTCTTACTTCCTCCCTTACTGATCTTGATCTTGTAGTACTCCTTGACCTTCTGTTCTGTAACCTCATGTTTTCCATCCTTAGCTCATGATTTTGCCTTGTCAGATTTGCACGTTCTTCTGTTTATAATCGCCTTTCTTCGCGTATTGTTTGTCTCAATGCCTCTAACGCTGTAATCTCTTCGTTTCCATGAATTATTCCTCCAATCATTTCTTGATATCTCTCCTCTTGTCCATTACCTCCTAATTGCTGCTCTTCCCCTATTTCATCTACAGAATCTGATCGCCAAGTGTGTACGCTCACTCTGTCATAATCCTCAGTTTTATTTTGTATTGGTGTATGCTGAATTGGCGATTGAACCCGATTTTCTCCATTGTTTCTTGTGTTTGCTCTTGAAGATTCTCCCATTTCATTTCTTTCTTCTCCAGCAAGTCTCCTACTCCTTCTAACAGTCGTTGGTTGTTTTGATGTATGTCTTCTTCTTGCCATTCTTTAATCTTAATGAATTGTTGAAAATTATATGAAATTCTTTATCTACTACTTCAAATTCTTCCAAATCACAATATCAATCTTCACTCGTCCCTGTTTCTGGCGCCATTATGTAGTGTAGTGTGGATTTCCTGAAACTACATAGTGGTTATTTATAGCCCTTGAAAACCGACTATCTAGACTTTTATTAATGTAAAAGATATTACAATTTTCGTAGTAGTTCACACCAAAAACTATGACCAACTTTGACTACTTTATATTGATTTTTTTTTTTAAACTTACCTCAAATTAAACCGAGTACAAAAAGAATTCTTCTAACTTCTTTTACCGTTTTACAAGTCCTAGTAAATCTAAAAAATGCATTAATTCCGACAGAAGAACTATTATAATGACCGTACATTTTAGTTGATATATTGATTCACATATTTTCAATCCAAAAGAAATAATTATATAATGGATATATTCCTCTTTACTATATGTATTTTTCAAAGATAAAGCAGCAACAAAAATCGAAAAAAAAAAAAGTGATGATGATGTAGATATATATTTTTTTTAAAGGGATATTTTGACTTTGGTTCCCAACTTTGTGACCAGTGTTGCGTTTGGGTCCTATAAAATTCTAAATTAAAGTTTGGATCCCATGACTCAAGTTGACCATCTTGAACGTCTAAAAGAGGGTTAAATAATTGAAACTACTGACTTAGACCTAATCTTTGAGTTTATTTACTAACTATACCTTCATTTACTTCATCTGTTTTCTTCCAACCCCTATTATATCTTTCGAGACATTCTTCGAACATTTGTTGAGTGTGAATTGATGTTGGCAGAGATATGGTTATTGTGTTCTTCTAACCCCAATTATATCTCCTTCCCTGCAGATGATTCAACATTCAACAAGTAAACAACAATCCAAATCATATATAAACTCTAAATCATCCATCAAGCACCATTTATTGAGGCTGTAAGCACCTGTATAATAATTATACATAATGAACAAAATCTTGGGAGATATAGAACCTGTAATGCCAAATTTCTTGAGGCTTCTCTTAAATATGGCCCACACATTTATTAATCATAGCACATTCAAAATAAGTGTTTAAGCTAACCAAATAGATCTTTATAATCATTCGACATAGCCCACGAAATTATGTATAATTATTATATATAACTCATAATAATAAGATAATCATTAAATCCCTAAATCAACATAAAAAAAAAAGGTTAATTATCTAATCAAATTTATGTAAGATATTTGACATAATTAATGTTTTTTTTTTAAGAATAATCAACACCCTCAATCAAATTTAGTATAATCATGATTGAGAATAAAAATACATCATCTTATAGATTTTTTATTTTTATAGATTATGTTTATGGAGTTCTAGGAAAAGAATTAAAACCTTGGTTAATTCCATTTTGATTGACGTTGTTGTGGAATTTTTTTTTTAAGAGAACAACTAAAATATACACCCCAATTGATTTTAATGAAATCATGATTGAGAAAAATTATTTTAGAGAAAATAAGAATTAAAGTTTATTTTGCTTTGGGGAAAAAGTTTAAATTAGGGCTTATATATAATTGTTCAATTTGTGAGAATACTAAAAGAATACTTATAATTAATTTTAAGTATGATTAATAAAAAGAAGTTAGGGTTTATTTTGATTTTGAGTAAGAAGGATTTAAGTTTAATTGTTGGAAAAAAAACTAAGACTTGTTTGGTTTTTCATTTTAACTTAATTTTGTTGGGCTATGGTTAATAAAAGCGTGGGATACATTTAAGAGAAGCCTTTATTGAAGTTGATAACTGTGACCTTACCATTACGGCAAGTGATCCTTAGTCATTGCGCACACGGGTCATTTCTAACCCAACTTTGTGCCATTCTGACTGGGTAGTCCACCGATTCTGCAAAGGAAAGCAAACTCATAACTTCAGGCTAGCAATCACTGGGACCAGACAAGCAGAAGTTGTTTGTTCCCATCTCGACTTTAACCAACTTGCCGAACTTGGATACAGGCCCTTGCAGCTAATTGTGCGCCAAACTAACCGAACTCAGACTTGTAGGACTCGTTAAGGATGAAGGAACAATGCCACATAGATCATTGTATGTTACACTAAGCACTTTCAAATGAATTAGATTAGAGAAATCTGGCAAAGACCCAGAAAAACGATTACTCTATAGATAAACCCCAATTAATGAACTGATATTCGCCAATATGTGGAGACTTCCAGTTAGCTTGCTTGTTTGCCCATTGAGTGCAAGGTCAATGAGATGCATAGTTCCTAGATTAGTGGGAATGTTACCTTCCAGGTCGTTCAGTTACATGTGCAGTACGTATAACAAAGGAAAATTAAAACCTGATAGAAATTCTGGGATTTTACCTTTGATATTTGTTGCATTAGCATAAAAGAAAGAAAGTTTTGATGCGTCTTTCAAACTCTCCGGTATTTCCCGGGGGGGGGATGGATTGTCGTCTAACCAGGCGACTGTGAGGGAAGATAGACCGAAGAAAAAATCAAAAGGAAATGATGTGAAATTGTTCCCCTTTACGTTTACAACCCTCAACGAACTCATTCCGCCCAAGCTTGGAAGACCTGAAAAATAATTCCCTTCAAGTATCAATTTTTCCTGACCATTGGAGTGAGGGTTCCAGTTATTCCTAGATCACCTAAATCGATGACCTTAACCCTTCCTTTGCTGCAATGGACATGATTCGTACATGGGTTTGGATCCGCCCAACCAATATCTTTTAAAGAAGATAAACTCAAACTGTTTCTAAACTCATACATTGTACCAACATCTTCTTCATTTGTCTTGGACTTTACATTGAGGAATAATAACGGAAAGATAATAATAAATAGGGGGGAAGCTATAATTTTTCTTCGTTATAAATAATAGGATGGAAAAGATGAACGCGGGTTGGAGAAATTTCTCTACAACGTTGTATTCACCACTTCAAAATCAAATAAAAACACAAACCCCATGCAAAACATAAGCCAGCAAGAAAGTAATGAAGATTTCAAGATTTCAAGAAAGTAGTGAACATACCTTGCAAGAAAAAGATTTGCAGAAATGGGAAAGAGAAAGGAAAAGAAATGAAAATATTCAAGTTCTTAAGAGGTCCAGAGATGAAAAGAAACAGAGAAGCTCTAGAATTATTTGAGTGTGTTTTGAGTGTGTCCTCTAGTAGGTTTTAAGTGGGACAATATTTCCATTATTTTTTGAGGTGTGAATAACAGTATAGGTAATTTCTCAGCAACAGAGAGGTCAAAATAAGTGAATGCAGCAAAAAAAAAAAACAAACAAAAAAGGTCAAAATGAGTGAATGCATCGAGGGTGGTGGAAAGTAGATTGCGGCAGGTTGCGATTTCTGTTAATTATTTTTTAATCTGCCCTTTTTTTGTGAAACTATGCGTACAACACCCATGTCTTTTGGAGTATTTTTATAATTGAAGTACAATGTCTAATTTTCAAAAACTCAAGCTTAAGAAAATACTCAAGTTGTGAGTGAATGACCACACCTATATATATATTGGATCCATATAGTTAACTTGTGCTAAATAATGAAAGATGATACAAACACTAAAGAAAATTAAGAAACTCTTACGGAAAAAAAAAAAGATGGAAAAAAAAACTAGGAATTTCTAAAATTAAAAGAAAAAAATAAAGAAAAGATGAGTACATGAAAATATGCCTTGAATAAAATATATACTTACAATAAAAATTTAGGACTTAGATTCAGGATTAATACGAAGTAAACAGTCCTCATATTTGTTTAAATTCACCTCTTTTGTCTAATCCATGTTTATTGAACAAAAAAAATACACAACCGAAAATCAATATCCATGTCTCCTATTCGATTTGTTATTGTCAAAAATCTCAAGAAAATCAATTTTCTCTTCAAACTTTATCTCAAAGCCTTGTTCATTATTAGACACTTTGTTTACACTGCAAACGACCTTTCGGGAACCAAATCAACACAAGAACTTGAACTTCTTCCGGATGGGCTAAGTGATGGTATTAACTTGACAACAATGTTGAACTAAAATATGAGGCTATTAAACATTATTCATAATTATTATCATCACATGTTGGAAAAATATGTGATTTCGGTTCTCAGGAATCATGCGACAAACAAAATATTAACATAGAAAAAGAGTAAGAAAGACTCATCGGATTGGTTGATCGAGGCGAGGTACTCCTCTTTCCTTAAAGAAAATCCATCCCTGCATGCAATGCTCACAGTTCTACGGATGTCGTCTCCCAAGATACAACGATCATGCCTTATAGAAAGTAGCACTACAATACTACTCAGCCCGGCGAATGTTGACAATTACTGTGCTCTTAAATGACTCTGGCTCTTAAAACATGTTTTCTACTTCTCAAAAACTTGTAAAAACCCATTATAAACAAAACTAAGATGGGTTTATATAGAATCAATGGTGGCTCTAGAAAGTGTCTTTTCACCAATATGTGACTTACCATGTCCAATGGTGACTCTCCATAACACCTATTCATGACTAGGTGTCTTATGGTGAAAGGGCAAATGCATCTCGTGAAGTTTAAATCTTGAAAATAAATTTCATTCACTTAATAAATTTTAACTCAAAATTCCAACATCACCAACATGAGTATCACTGCTCAAGATTTATTTTTGTAAATAAATAATCAAAAGAGCATTGTCTAAAAATTTCATATTTGTTTCTTGTAAAGTTAAGCAGTAATCTGGACTGTAATACCTGCATGAATCAAATACTTCGGGTATTCCTAGAGAATGAACATAGGATTTCCCATAACTCTAAGTATTAAAAGCAATAAATGAGAGATGTAAGAGTTAAAATTTTCTCGCGGTGCATGAGAGGTTATGTGTTTGATTTTAATATGTTGTTTTATCCTGAGGAAGACGACATAAGAATTGCTTGCACATTCAGGATAGAATCGTGAAATCATCCTAAGAAAACGGTCTAGTCCGCGGTTCTCGTTCATCGATTTTCCTTTGGTTGTGGTTGTTTGTTTTGCAAGATATCATGCCATTTATTTCCTATAATTTCTCTTAGGACCCACTTTCATTAAACAAAAGGCTTGTAGCTCACTTTCTTCTTTACATATACTTACTTTCCAACTTTCCATCTTTGATTTCCATAGTGAAAAGAAATGACAAGACGAGATTGTTAAGATTCATTTTCTAAGCTAACAAACCCTTATTTGACTTTTGGTGTAACATCCCTGAGGAATATATTAAAATCATTAGGGATGATAGGATTATTTTTTTATTTTTTTTTTGGTTGCAAGGATGATAGGATTGTTAGCAAGAACTTATGCAATATAAGAGCTTAAATGAAGTAGGTTTTTTGCATAAAAAAAAAAAAGCTTTATTTTCTACATCAAAGTGTTTACAATGACATAAAAGTATCCCGTCACCAACATCAATCTTGTTAGCTTATGCTTCATTTGCTGGTTCAGTGATTGTTGTGTGCAAGATCAATTGCTAATAAATCCGGAACCACTTCGAATGTACCTTTGTCAGATTTTTATATGCTTTTAGTAGTAATCATTCTCTTCTTATTTTCATTATTCAAGAATTCAATGGTCTTACGCATAACCAAGTTTATGATGCTTTGCTCCAACTATATATCACCTCATAATTAGCAAAGCAACAAAAAAAAAATTTCATTTGTGAATACCATTTATTTGATACCACAATCAATTGATTAAAATGATAGAGCAATAGATAAAATAAGGGAACATTATTTAAATTCCCCTCAAAATCTACCTCTTGAAATATACCCTCATTCTGTTTTTACAAATACCCCTACCTTATGAAAAGTGGAAGCAACTAGCACAAGTTGCTTCCAGAAGTGGACACAACTTTATACAAGTTGCTTCCAAAAAGTTGAAGCAACTTTCTTAAGTTGACTCCAAAAAACTTAATTTTTACCCGTCGGGGGTATTTGTGCAACGTCAACCAAAATGAAAGGTATTTATTACATTCCCACATAAAATAAGATGTAAACAGGAAATAGACAAAATATAGAGTGCGGGAAAGTAAAGATTCATTAACACAAGTAATTTAATGTGGTTCGGCTAAGCCTGCGTCCATGGGAAGGTAAAGGTAAGTTTATTATGTGTTTGATTTGCTACATTTAGTAAGAAGAACACCATTAATGAGATCATGAAGTTCTGAGAGATAGAGAGAAAAGAGAGGATCAAGCGCCCCCTTACTCGACCTAGTCGCTTTGGTATATAAAGGGGGGAAAGTGTGTGGTTGTTATTTAGGTGCCCTTAGCGTCACTTTGAAGCACTCTTAGAGCTGATTCAGTGTGTGTTGTTGTATGGTTGTATCATGTTTTGGCTCATAATTACCCTCCACGTGTGCGGTGTAGAATATGGTATCTACATCATTTATTGTCGAACAACGTCATGCTTTGAAGAAATTTAGCTTAGATGGAGATATGTTTCATCCACATCAACCTCATATAAAACCTGAACAAAAATCTTTTGAGTTTAGTTTTGATAAGAGATCCAAAGAAAAAATTATCAAAATTTACGTACTACGAAAAGAATTAATATAGAAAACAAGATATCGAAGTTTCCATGAAAGCTTTTACGAAGACAAGGTGGTAATTTTGATTTTCGGGGTTCTCAATATAATTGCTAAAAGACTAACGACCACACTCAAATAGAATCACTACTAAACTAAAACACAAGAAAATACTTGCACTTGATGCAGTAAGAAATACCAAATGGGATCCTTGGCTTTTGAAGCCAAAGTTACATATTTATATATAAGGATGATTATACTCGATAAATGTGATTCGGGGAGTATTATACCAGTTGCATATATTCTAAAATATTCTTAGACTTGGGACTTGCCACCACTTCACATATTAGTTTTTCGGGCTTATGGACACACGAAATATTATATCCACGGTCCATTTAGAATATACTGCTAAGCAATTATGATTGATACCCATACCCTAACAATGGATCCATCTTCCAATTGATATCCTAGCAGTTATGATTGATATCCGGCTAAACAAGTCCTATGGTGGAAGAATTCCATCCTCCAAGTTTCATGACACCTCAACACATAGAAGAGATCATTGAAGTGCATGTTTAATGGTACATGGCTTCTAAAACGCCAGTCCATATTGTATTCAATCTTGGCCCACAAAATTGACGGCCAGAAAGTGGCAATTCGGAATGGTGTTCAACACCATTTGGTTTCCAATTTCCATGGAAACTGGGAACATGCCTCGGAAAAAGTGTAGATAACCCCCAAACTTGGAAGCTTGAGATGCCACACTTTTACAAACTTGAAATAGCTTGGATTCCACTGTTAAACTTGCTGTTACAAGAAGAGTATTCCGTAAGAAACTTGGAAAAGCTTGGAAACGTGGGTACTTGTTATATTCCTGGTACTGGAAAACCCAGTTCAATTGCTGCCATGGCTAATTATCTTGACTGCCATATCTATGATCTAGTCTGAGTTGCAAAGCTTATTGGTTGCTACAAGATAGCAGCACAAATCTTTAAGATCGGGACACTGAACAACAACATTCTGAATAATATCATAATGGCTACCAAGCTCCCAATGCCAAGGTTAGTGTTTGATTATTGATGCATAATAATGGGTATATCCTAGCTCCAGTCTTCAAAAGAAACACAGAAATAAAGAAATGTCAAGACTCATATTCCAAGTCATATAAATGTGTCAAGACTCATGTGCCCGTTCCAGCCTAAAGTTTTTACACATTCTGAATTGGCTGAGAGTCGATTTTTCTTTTAGGTGTTGTTCGTTGAAGCTATCACTATCTTAATTTAACCATGTGAACTAAAGTGAACCTTCCAAACAGAGATAAAGTGAGGACGTACAGTTAGTACCTATTATGTGAATAAGATCAACTACGGGATTATGTGAATACACCATCTAGTTTCTGATCATCGTGGTGGTTAAAATACTTAAAAAAATTGTTTCCAAGTTAAAATACTGAGCAGAGCCCTAAAAGAATGACACAACATTTATCTGTCCTACTATAAATGATCAAGAACTCTCATTTCAGTATACAGTACGAAAGTATGACATAGGAAGGATGCATACAAATTTTGAAATAACAAAAATATCTAATGATTTATCAATATGTGCAGTGTGCTTACTCCAACTACTAAAGTGGTCGGGGATCTAAACTGCCATTTTCATCTCTATCTTCTGGTGAGGATCATAATCCATTAGCTTGAAATCAGTCACCACAAAAGAATCTATATCCTTCTTCTCAGGACTGATCTCCAAAGTCTGCATTAAGAAAAGAGAAACAAATGACACAAGAAAGAAGAAAGTCATTTTCGAATAAAAGATGACGAAATAAGCTGTTTTGAAAGTAAACTTGAACCTAATTTATTTTGTTGTACTCACAGGAAAAGGTCTAGGAAGTTTCTGAAGTTGTTTCTGTAGAGGCCTAACATGGGTTTTGTAAACGTGGGCATCACCAATAACATGGATGAAATCACCAGGAACAAGATCTGGAGATGGGGGGAAAATACACATAAAGGTAGTATGAGTAAGCGATTGTAATGATGCCTTGAGATAATTTTTAGTACATCACAACAACAGAAACATGTGCGATCTAAGTTAGGAATATATACCGCAAACATGAGCAATCATGCATGTCAAAAGAGAATAAGATGCAATGTTAAATGGCACACCAAGACCCATGTCAGCAGATCGTTGATACATTTGGCATGATAGCTCCCCATTGGCTACATAAAACTACAGGATATAATAAGAGCATAAAAAATCATGAGAATGATTAAATGAAACAAAACTGGGAAGATAAAGTTAATGTCCCTAACCTGTGCAAACATATGACATGGTGGAAGTGCCACTAAACTAAGATCCGATGGATTCCAAGCTGAAAGAATAATTCGCCTGTCATCAGGTTTGTTCTTTATCTTTTCAATTACATCTTTCAATTGATCAAATCCTTGCCCACTGTAGTCCGCATGCATATTAGTGTACCTGCCAAAAATAGACATTTATAAGCATCCATAAATGCAATACGGTGCCATATCCATAATTTAACTTTAACCAACCTAGCACCGAAGTGTCTCCATTGGAACCCATATACGGGTCCTAAGTCACCCTCTTCCCTGTCTGTTAAACCAATGCTGAAATTGAAAAGCAGAAAAACATTCAATCTTCAACAGGAAGCACGTTATTTGATAAAGCAGAGTATGATGAATAGATAAGTAGTTGCCTGTCAAGGTAGTCTCGGGATGCATTACCATCCCAAATGTGAATCCCTTTCTGTTGTAAAACCTGTTGACAAAATACCAAATTTGAGTTGCCTACTGGTCAGTGTTTCAAAAAACGTTTTAGTGAAGCGATACGCTATCCTAGTAAAGCGTAAAGCGCAGCTTCAAAACGTTGTTGAAGCGTAGCTTCAATATATATATAAATACTTACTTACAAATATATATGTGAAACTTCCTAACATAAAACCAAAAACCAACATAATAAACCAAACACTCCCTTATGCGGCTGCCCTAGGTGACTTTTGAACCTAAAATTTTTTTATCACAGAACTTGCACTGCACATAGGAAACACAAAGTCTTCCTCAAATAATTGGACCTTCAATTTCAGTACCATATCTCCAAGCTGGGTATTTCTTTGTGGATTTGTTAGCTTTGGTAGGCTGGCTACCCATTGCAGATCAAAAGAATAGAAGTGTAGAATAGCAGTAGAAGAAAAGGAAGAAGAAGGTGTAAGCCTAGTTTGGTATTGCTGTGAGTTTTATGAAAGTGCTTTTCTGTTGTGTTGTGTTGTGCGTTGTTGTGATGTGCTGTGCTTTAAAAATAAAGTAGTCGGATGTTTGGTAAACTATAATATGTAAAGTGTTGTGAAACCAACCAACTGTAAATTCTGTTTGGTAAATTATCATGTTGAAGTGCTTGTGATGTGGCTAATGACGAAAATAAACATGGTTTAATTTTTTTTTAAATTACATCTATTAATAATAAAATATTTTTTTATTTTGAATATTATTTAAATTAAGATGAAAATAATAACAATTCTTATTCATATTTTAATCATTTAATATTTTAATTTTATTTTAATTTTTAATTTTACCTTTAAATACTATTATTGTTGTTGTAATTATTATTTTATAACAAAATTTTATAAATTTGATTAGTGAAATAATTCTACATAAATAAATATTTAAGGGTAGATTTTGTCTTTTTAATATCGGAAATGCTATTCCCCTATTATTATTATTGTTGCGTTACCCCTCTATTATAAATTTGATGCGCTGTACATAAATCGATGTGGCGCACATGTGTCGTCCCTGACGTGTAAAAAATCCTCTTTTTTTTTTCTTTTTTTTTTTTTTATGTTCTCTCTCATCATATAATGTTTCTATTGTCTTCTTTACGGTACAATTCTTCTGCAGAAGGAAAGAACAGAAGAAGTTCAAAATTTTCTTCCTTGAAAAAAAAAAATTATAGATCAAATCACCCATCTTTGCATTTCGATGTTGACTTTGGGATTGATCAAAATAAGGTAATAATCAATACAGCAAGTATGATATGAATCAGATGGTGATGACTTAGAATCAAGATCTGTAATATGTTTAAGATCTTATTTTGATTCATCAGTTTATGATAATATTGCTTATTAAACGATGGGTCCTGGGTGATTTGATCTATAATTTGATTTTGATGCTAGATCTTGTATGGGTTGTTAGTTTAAATAAATTGATTTTGATTTATTTATTTTCTCTCTGCAAATACTTGGTTGTGGTGGAGGTAAAGGTAGCGGTGGTGGTGGCAAGATCTTCAATTTCTTAGCTATTGGAGAATATTACTAATCAAGATACTGATTTTATTTCTTGATCAACAACCGGTCTTACTGGCTACAAACTTTTTCCCTTATTCACCATTAAAGATGAAAAAGGAAAAACAGAAGAGAAAGTGAGAGAGAAAACCAACTACCAGTAATAGCATTTGTTTGATTTTGGAAAATTCATTAAGTATGGAGTTGTTTGGGAAGTATTAAAAATCTGAAACCTTTGGTTGGAAAAGGAGTTGGTTGTTCAGATTTTGATTGAGATTTTAGTTAAGGAAATGAGAATGCTTTGTTTGTGTATAAAAATAGAATATCTGTTTTATAAACATGAATTGTATCTTATGATTGTTTATTTTTCAAACACAACTAAGATCCAATTTATGATTTTTGTGTTAATATCTATTCTGTGTTTAGTTTCTTCTTGAAGATGATCAGATCAACTATTAGCAGGAAGTGATTCAATTTGCATGACATTAATTTTTGAGAGCAACTTCATTTAAAATTTTAATTTTATAAAACTCTGAATGGAGATCAAAGATGAACAGAGAGGTGGAGAGAGAATTTTTTTTTAGCTGTTGTTGTAGAGAAGGAAGAGTGTTGTCGCAGAAAACGAAAAGAGAAAGTATACATGTGAAAATCTAAGCTTTAGGTATGACGTGGACTTCCACGCGTACTAACCACGTCAGCCAGTGCAGTGAGTAGTGTGGTGTTTAGAGTGGGGAATAGCATTTCCGTTTTAATATTATAACAAGGTTAAAATGGAGAATCAATTAATTAAAATTGAGTGGGTCCACAGCTTCTGCTTTTACTGCTTTTAAAAGCTAGTCCTGGGTAGCTTTTAAAAGTTAGCCTAAAACAGAAGTGCTTTTGGAGAAAAGCGTTTTGAAAAAAGTTTACCAAACGCTATTTTCCAAAAAAGTTTGTTACAAGTCGGTTACAAAGTGCTTTTATAGGAAAAAAATCAATCCCAAACGGGGCTGTAGAATAAAATATGAAACGTTTGAAATCTCTAAATAGTCGGCTTGTTGAGATTTTATGCTAATTTTTAGGGGATTTTTTCTACTAAAACATAAAAGGGAGACTTATCTAGACCTATTTTTTAGGCTTTAAACCCTTTTTTTTCCTAAAATATATTGACCTAGTACTAAAGCGCCCATATTGAAGCGATTTTTTATTGAAGCGCCAAAAAGCACGCATCAATACGCGCTTCAAAACGTTTTTTGAAACACTGCTAGTGGTGTTATAAGATCTAAAGAAGCAGGTATAAGATGAATTTGTTGTGAAGACTTCAAATTGTGTACAAACACTCAAATTGACTAGCCAAGCAAGCCTGGACATCTGAAAAGATAAATGCATATTCAGTAATAACATAATAAGTTTCAAAATATCAAAGGTGGTTTTACCTTTGCATTTGTTGAACCACTGATAAACCACAAAAGTTCTTCAACAACAGCTCGCCAAAATACTTTCTGTTTACCCAAAACATAGCACAAGCATGGACATTCAGCCAGGAAACAAACAATCAAACAATTTTGCCATTATCTTCAGACTGAGCGTACCGGTGACGGGTGAAAAACAAAGTATGTTTCCCAAATAGACAATGTAGCAGAAACATAAATATGGCAATAATGACCAATAACTAATACAGAATTATAATTTTCAACAGACAAGAAATGTACCTTGGTTGTCAGAAGTGGGAAAGATTTCCGGAGATTAAACCTCATCTTTGGTTGGAATAAACGAGAAACACAAGGGAACATCAAAGAAGAATATTCAGTAGGCATTTGTTTCACCAATTAATAATTATAATATGTTCAGTAGCAACACAATTGTAAGTTGTACATAAGTAGATAGGAACTGGCCGGAGAAGCAACTATGAGTTCGAAAGTACCTGGGAACCAAACTTTGACAGGGTCCCGGTCCCGGTTCTGTCATCTTTTGTGTTACCATTAGAAATGATATCCTGAACCAGCTTCAAATAATTGTACTCTTCATGCCTCTCGAAAATCATCTTAGGCAAAAAGGTGAACTTTTCCGTCTCAGATTTACTGGAATCTTTATTATTATCAAATGTCACTTCATTTTCAACAACTGACTCTAAGGAACTCTTGAGCCGAACGTAAGTCACAAAAGAATGCCGAATGTTGTTTTCTACCCGCGGGAAGGACGAGTACCATGGCTTGTAAAGCGCAGAATCAACAGGAGGGATGAAAGTGTCACACTCAATATTGTTCTCAATTTCAGTAAAATGGATTGCATCACATCCCGGAGCATTCAGAGCTTCCCTGCAGCATGAAATACCCATCAATATTTAACAACATACTCAGTTTATCAATTGGGACTATACTAGAACAATCTTACCTCAATACTTGACCACCTCCTATAACGAAAACTTTCTCAACCGACAGACAATAAGGAGATGCTGCTAATAGCTCCAAAGCTGAAGCGATGCTCGAACAACTAATAACATTCCCGGCAGTTGCAATATCGAAACTTCCAGAACGGGTAAGCACAACATTCAGACGACCAGGTAAAGGTCGATATTCCATTGGGATACTTTCCCATGTTTTTCTACCCATAACCACTGCATTCTTTTTAGAAGGATCTGATGTGCCCATAGTAACCTCCTTGAAAAACTTGAGGTCAGAAGGTAATCTCCATGGCAATTTGCCATCCTTTCCAATGCCCATATTTCTAGTTGCTGCAACCACAACTTGGTAAGTCCTTAAAGGCTTGGAATGAATATCTGAATCGCTGTTAGGAGCATCTGTAAGGGTGTTGTAACCAGCCATAACTGTAAATTTAGGACAATCTTTATACTCAGCAATTGCCTTCAAGACGCCAAATCCCCGTAAAGGCGGAGACCCCAAGAAAGTTCCAAGGAAACGACCTTTGAGTAGGTGTTGTAGAGATGTTATTGGTAAAATCCTGATTGAATTACTGATAAGACAAAGAGAAGAGAAAGATGAGTAACAGATCTAGTAGTTGAGCTCACAGGACTACGAAAGAGTGAAATTAGCTGTCGAAATAATCAAATTTGATATACCGCAAAAGGAGGGTAGGTAAAACTAATGCCCATCTATGTCTGCTACTTTGACCCTAATCATAAACACTTGGTTTTTTAAGCTTTATAGTCAGGGAAATAGGATTTCTCGTTTAATTAGCACAACAAAATGACTACGAAAAGTTAAGTTGGAAGTCATAAGCAATCAAGATGTAAACTATTCGGCCAGCAAACGTAGATACGGAATAGAGAACCTAAAGAGTCCCTCTAAACTATCTGCAAGTCCGCCATTAGTGCTAATCAACGTTCAATTTATAGCTCTACTCTTTCGCAACGGGCCTTTAGGTATTTGAAACACTCACTTGGTAGAGTGCACTCATATTTATACAGCTATTTCGTCCTAAACACCGATTCGCTGTTCTTCTAGTTAGATACTCATGTCATGGAAAATGATAATAACATCATCTAAACCTATACAGTAGTAAAATGCCACATATGAAACAAATATCCAGTTAAGAAAACCAATATTTCATCCGTAGGTCAATGGACAACTAAACTAAACTCAAAGAAGAATTAATCACAATCGCATAAAAATTCCCACCAAATTTTACAACGTTATTTCAAGTGAGACAAAGAAAGTAGAGAAATAATTACCAAAACATTACACATCTGAGACTGAGGATCTCAAAAATGATGATTCAGAATTTCAGATTCAAAAACCACGATATCACGATTTCCCTCCCCTGCAAAAACGAATTCAAGAAGAAGAACTGAAATACTGAAAAACCTAATTTCTGTGTATACTAAAGCTCAAAACTCGGAACGGGTTGGAAAAAACATAAGCCCAAGTTCTATTCAGCCCAACCCGAATATATTCTCTCAGATTCCATGGATATATATATAACTCTTAATAACTGTGAAACCTCGCAGGAAAATAGTTGACTTCATTCAGGGAGAGAGCTGAAAGAGCAATGGCGGCTTCCGCGAATTCACTCTCCTACTCTCCATCATCTTTCACTAAATCTCTGAAATACCCATCAAAACCATTCTTATCTAAACCCTGTGTGACCCTAAAACCCTCGTTCAAAAACCTCAGACTAACAGCAGTTGTATCTGAAAAAACCACAACTCTGACTCCACCCAAGGCCTTCGATCATTGTTTCAGCAAATCTGATGATGGGTTTTTGTACTGTGAAGGTTTGAAAGTTCAGGATGCTATAGATTCAGTGGAAAAGAGACCTTTTTATCTATACAGTAAGCCTCAGATTACCAGAAATGTTGAAGCATATAAACAAGCTTTGGAAGGTTTAGATTCGATTATTGGGTATGCAATTAAAGCTAACAATAACTTGAAGATTATTGAGCATTTGAGGAAATTGGGGTGCGGAGCTGTTCTTGTCAGTGGGAATGAATTGAGATTGGCACGTAAAGCTGGATATGATCCCACCAAGTAAAACCCTAAAACACTAAAACCCTAATTTTCCTATATATATTTTTTTATTTTCTTTTATGTTTGTTTTGGGAGTTGAGTAATCATTCTGCGTGGGTTTCGTTAATATATTGTGTTTGGATCTCAGGTGCATATTTAATGGGAACGGGAAATTGTTGGACGATTTGGTTCTTGCCGTCCAAGAGGGTGTATTTGTGAATGTGGATAGTGAATTTGATTTGGAAAATATTGTGGCAGCTTCCAGGATTGCAGGAAAGAAAGTTAATGTATTGCTTAGAATCAATCCTGATGTTGATCCTCAGGTATGTGTTTTCTTTTGATTGTTTATTTCATAGCATGCATTTTCAATTTGAGTTTGTCATTGTTTACAATGCATGATAAACTGATTAGTTCTGCTATCCTAACTGTTTGTAGGTTCATGCTTATGTTGCTACTGGAAACAAGAATTCCAAATTCGGTATTAGAAATGAAAAGCTTCAATGGTTTCTAGATGAAGTTAAAGCCCATCCTAATG
This sequence comes from Papaver armeniacum, assembly GCA_023531295.1. Taxonomy (NCBI): domain Eukaryota; kingdom Viridiplantae; phylum Streptophyta; class Magnoliopsida; order Ranunculales; family Papaveraceae; genus Papaver; species Papaver armeniacum. The sequence continues at coordinate 118,155 of JAJJWW010009980.1, forward strand.
AATTAAACCTCGTGGGAGCTCATTGCCATCTTGGGTCTACCATCACCAAGGTATTTTATTAGCATGTAATGGTTTTATTTCAATGCCATCATTAGCTAGTAGAGATTGAGATTTCTTTTTATAGAAAAAATTTTTTAGTGTAGTTTAGGAAGTTGTAAGGTTCCAAGGAACAATGATTGCCAATAATTGTGAATCATTTGACTGCTATACATGGACAATATTGGTCTGAGCTGTGCCTATATATGCACCTGAACAGCAATGCAAACTGATCATGCATGCCACTTACACCTTACTATTTGTCGAACCATCTACCGGAGAGAACAGAATGTGCTGATTACAATTTATCTGCAGCTGCATAATGCACATGCACCTACTACTGTGTGTTCAAGAAAGTAACGTTCTAGATGATGAGCATGTGATCAGTGATCTTATTTCAATGGCCTATAGGTCTCTATTTTAGTATCTTCTGTTCAACTGATCTGTTCTTATGCTTATATAATAAACTCATTCCTTTAGACTGTTTCCCGTTTGTTTTCTTTTGCAGGTGGACATATTCAGAGATGCCGCTCTCCTAATGGTGAACTATATCGACCAGATAAGAGCCGAAGGGTTTGAACTCAGCTACTTGAACATTGGAGGTGGTCTGGGGATAGATTACTATCATGCTGGTGCTATCCTTCCCACACCCATGGATCTCATTAACACCGTGAGTCACCATCTCGTGTATTCAAGAACATAATACTTACACAGATGGTGCAGCTTTCTAACTTGATGTTTATTGTAGGTTCGAGAGATAGTTGTTTCCAGAGGTCTTAAGCTCATTATTGAACCTGGGAGATCACTCATTGCCAACACTTGTTGCCTTGTTAATCGGGTCACTGGTGTTAAAACAAATGGAACAAAAAACTTTATTGTGATCGATGGCAGCATGTCTGAACTTATCAGGCCTAGCCTTTACGACGCTTATCAAGTATGTAATCAGTAAATGTTATCTCACTTCTATTACAAAGTTATATTTGATATGCTTCTGAAAATATAGGTTATATTACATGATGATTTTGACCCATGCCATGACTATTTTTTTTTCTTTTGTGTAGCACATTGAATTGGTTTCCCCATCTGATGCTGAAATTTCAACCTTTGATGTGGTTGGCCCTGTTTGTGAGTCGGCAGATTTCTTGGGGAAGAATAGGGAACTTCCTACTCCAGCTAAGGTGATAAAGGATTTGTTTCTTTATTTGTTACGAAGTTTCTGAAGTTGCTCATTTTAAATGATATTGACTTCAAAAGTGGTGTTTGATTATCAGGGAACTGGCTTGGTTGTTCATGATGCTGGTGCATACTGCATGAGTATGTCATCTACTTACAACCTGAAAATGAGACCACCTGAATACTGGGTAATGAATCTTCTTATTAAAATTTCGAAGTTGTATGCTACGGAGGAAATACGGTCAATTTTCCATGGGGCTGGGCCGGAACTTATGTGAGTTTGTTTGGTTGTATTCTGCAGGTGGAAGAAGATGGATCTCTGGTGAAAATCCGCCATGGAGAGACTTTTGATGATCACTTAAGGTTCTTTGAAGGTTTGTGATTGCAGTGTTTTGTGTAACTAGCATTAGAACTTGTACTTTGTGCAAGGCGCGATACTTTCTGCAATGTGGCAAACGAATCAGAATGTTTCATTTCTTCAGTGAGGAATTTTAGGAATTTTAATAAGAGTTGTTAAGAGATTTAATATTTTTATACTTAGCATTTTTAGGGGCGACCCCAAAAGAATCAGGGGCGACACAAAAAGACAAAATATGATGAAAATACTTATATGCCCCTTCATAATCGGTATTTTAGTTATCTACCGATTGCAAAATCTCATTTTTGGGACAACTCTATATTCGGTAGTTATATGAACTATTTTGACTACCGATTATAGGCTCAACCAAATTAGAAAAATAGAAGATTTTTGCAAAATCTCATTTTGGGGCAACTCTATATTCGGTAGTTATATGAACTATCTTTGACTACCGATTATGCTAGGATTTCGGTAAAGAGGCTCACTGTATAATCGGAAGTCAGGATACCTTCATTTGCTACTGATTATAGGCTCAACCAATGCAGTTGAAAAATGTGACGGACCGGAAAATTACGCCTTTGGCGCGTTGCCCTGCAGGCCGTAACTCCCCCGGTGCGCCATGATGAAGCTACGATCCGGGCCTTACGGCTAGGCAAATCCACGTCCACTTGCCCTTGTAAGCATGCTCGTGGAGCATGGTGCAACTAACTTAGCTTCCACACCGTTCCCAACTTACCCTTGTTCTGAGAAGGCCTTATTAAGTAAGCAAAACTTTCTTAAAACGACAAAAACGGCCTTTTGAGGCCCTAAACGATGGAATTTGGCTAAATTCTGGTGACCATGTGGATCTATAGATCACATGTCTTGATCTTTGGGTCGTTTCCCATCAAAATGGACTCCTTTTGAGCTAAATTACGACACTCGGGTTTTTAGCCTATGTCGAACGCCTTGATAGGAATGAACATCCAGTGAATGGAATGCAACTTGCCTCATCAAGTTTGGCCACAATCATCTCTTACGTCGAGCTACCGAGCCAGATGATATGAGAGGCCAGAATGTCGCAATCATCTCACAGTTAGATGATATGAGCGACAAAGTCTTTGGGCCAAGCAATGCCGCAACTCATTGCGGCGCCTACGTACCCTTCCCTACTCTAAAGGGATCAAGCACATGCACCAGTAGTTCATACGCGAAGGGACAAGCAACTTAAGCCAACTCGTTTGCATGGCCGTGGCCAAGCGATAATGGTAATGGCCTAGTCCGTATAGGCCGTTCCGTCAAAATGCATCCAAGTGATGCATGTTCGGTCCGCAATATGGCATAACGATGCCTAAGCACCAAATGCCCTCTTCGCGAGGCTACAAAACTATAAATGAGCCTTAGGCATCATTTATACTCTTCCGGCTAAGCTATGAAGCTTACTTGGTACGTAGTCCGCATATGTACCTTCAACCAACTACCCCTCCCTATATATGTCTTAATGGAATTTCTACAAGTATGGAAAGGGGAGCATATTGACATGCTTGCTTCACTATTCATGATCGTTGCCATGAATTTCTGAATAACCGGCCAAGATGGTTGTACATTCGATCCCGGCTCACATGCAGTTCCATTGTCGAGCCATGTGGGCGATGCCCATGTTGGCCAACTCGATGTCCGGCCATGTTGGCCGTCCACTGCCAACCCGATGTCCAGCCATGTTGGCTGTATATTTTCAAGGTCATCCACCCAACTGACCTAATGCATCATTTGATGCAAGATTGGCTCTTGGCTAATGTAGCTTCCAACCAATGCCATATTGGCCTTAGCCAATATGCATATGCGATGTGCCTTACTTGGCACCAGATATGGCCTAGGGCAAAATGCATCTCACCATGCAAAGGAAGCTTTGGATGAAGCTTCATCACAAGCAAATGGCACATCTTTTAGCATGCGCCATGCTAAAAACACGCGGTGTTACATTATCACACCCTTCAAAGAATTTCGTCCCCGAAATTCAAAACCAAAACTATTGTGGACAATCTCTTCGAGTTGGATTTCCTGAGCAAAAGTCCCATACCAGATGCTCAGAAATCACGGGTTTCTTCAAGTTGTCATGAACAACAATTTAGACCTTCGAGCACATGTCCCATACCACCCGCCGGGGAATCAAAAAAGTGCCCACAACAAAACCAAGAATCGCAATTGGCGAGTGCCAAGAGGATATCTCGACAAGGTATCCTAGATAGCATCCCATACTACCACCCGAGAATCCCTAAGGTTCACAAGTTGAAAGATGTCATCGAAATGACAAGGCAAAACTCAACGCAACACCGTGAGGACCAATCTCTAATGCCAGTGCAATTGGATGCAAGCCACCGTCCTCACGGATTTCTGGGGTTGCCACTCGTAAGTGGGATGCTAGCCGGGCTCGACAACGCACACCCTTGGCCGGTGCCAACGTGTGGGGATGATCGGTCCCATTGTCTACCCACCGTCCCGGACGGTCTTAGGATGCTCGTAAGCGGGGTGCCACGAGAGGCCCGGCAAACTCACAAAGTACTTATACAAGCTCAACTCGATTTGCAAAGTAAGCGGCCCAGCGATTACAAACTCTTTCCGCGCTGAAGTTGGCCTACTCTCCAACTTTAAGTTTCCATCAAGGAAAATACTCGCCAATGAGTCCACTCCGCACAAGTCCCTAGAGTTTTCTCGGAACTTGCTCTGATACCAACTGTGACGGACCGGAAAATTATGCCTTTAGCGCGTTGCCCCGCAGGCCGTAACTCCCCCGGTGCGCCATGATGAAGCTACGATCCGGGCCTTACGGCTAGGCAAATCCACGTCCATTTGCCCTTGCAAGCATGCTCGTGGAGCATGGTGCAGCTAACTTAGCTTCCACACCGTTCCCAACTTACCCTTGTTCTGAGAAGGCCTTATTAAGTAAGCAAAACTTTCTTAAAACTACAAAAACAGCCTTTTGAGGCCCTAAACGATGGAATTTGGCTAAATTCTGGTGACCATGTAGATCCACATGTCTTGATCTTTGGGTCGTTTCCCATCAAAATGGACTCATCTTGAGCTAAATTACGACACTCGGGTTTTTAGCCTATGTCGAACGCCTTGATAGGAAGTATGAACATCCAGTATGTGAAATGCAACTTGCCTCATCAAGTTTGGCCACAATCATCTCTTACGTCGAGCTACCGAGCTAGATGATATGAGGCGAGAATGTCGCAATCATCTCACAGTTAGATGATATGAGCGACAAAGTGCTGGACCGGCAATGCTGCAACTCATTGCGGCTGCCTACGTACCCTTCCCTACTCTAAAGGGATCAAGCAAAGACCGTAGTTCATACGCGAAGGGACAAGCAACTTAAGCCAACTCGTTTGCATGGCCGTGGCCAAGCGATAATGGTAATGGCCTAGTCCGTATAGGCCGTTCCGTCAAAATGCATCCAAGTTATGCATGTTCGGTCCGCAATATGGCATAACGATGCCTAAGCACCAAATGCCCTCTTCGCGAGGCTACGCAACTATAAATGAGCCTTAGGCATCATTTATACTCTTAAAGCTAAGCTATGAAGCTTACTTGGTACATAGTCCGCATATGCACCTTCAACCAACTACCCCTCCCTATATATGTCTTAATGGAATTTCTACAAGTATGGAAAGGGGAGCATATTGACATGCTTGCTTCACTATTCATGACCGTTGCCATGAATTTCTGAATAACCGGCCAAGATGGATGTACATTCGATCTTGGCTCACATGCATCCATTCCGCCATGTCCGGCCATGTGGGCCGTCCACTGCCAACCCGATGTCCGGCCATGTTGGCCGTCCACTTCCAACCCGATGTCTGATAGGTGTCTAAAACACCTTGATATTTATCTTATGCTTTCTTTGCAATTTTTCTTGTGAATTATGTATCTTATGTTTGAGTTTGAGTTTATTAGGTGCAATGGAGTCATTTGAGGCCAAATAATGAGAAATTATCCATTTGGAGCGAAAAGCTCAATTCACATGCGATGTTTGGAGCAGGCTAGGTGGTGCAAGAGGAGTTATGCAGAAGTGTCTGTCGGTCTTCCGGCGACGGTTGAACAAAGAATTAGGGTGTCGGTTCTCTGAAACCGACAAGTCATGATGAGTTGGTTAGCCCTTAACCATTGAGTGGGGCGTCTTAATCCATTTATCCTCTTTAACCCACAAGCTAGGTCGAGATTTCTCCCTAGTTCAGTCAAGTCCCAGCTCATTTCAGCTTTACGAGCTCTGCACCAGTCTCTGCACGATTCAACCGCAAGGCAAGGCTAGGCTCGATGGTGAGTATCAAGGGTTCAGAGAGAGAGTTCGAATTCAAAACAAGGGATAGGGAGATCTTGCGAGTTTGGTGATTTTGTTTTAGGAACTGATCTTCCGAGAACTTAGCAGCTGAATACGAGTTCACTGCCATTGATTGATTGTAGACCAAACGGAGACTAAAGCGAGAGATTTGAGTCTTGAAGTTAACAAGGAAAGTTGGGTTCTTTGTTGGACTCGAAGAATCAACAACGAACAGTATATTCTTGGCTTTGAAGCTGTTGTAAAAATCATGTTACTTGCCATTGACATTTGATGATGTGAAGAGAATTGAGTTTGTTTTAGTGTTTGAATGGTTGTGGGTTTGTGCTGAGTGTGTATTAAACTCGATTGTTGCAGGGAAGGAATTCTGGTATTCTCCAAGGTGCAGCCATTACACATCCCTCAGCAGTTCGTGAAAGCACACTGAGTGCTTGATAAAATGCCTGAATGAGAAATTCTGAACCACAAGCTTTGCCACGGAGTGGTGAGTCAATGCACAGCAGGTGTTCAAGTTAATAGGGTAGAGGAATGGCTAAAGTCTGGGAGTTGTTTTGGTTGTATTTTTGGCCAGAATATTGGTGAAAGAAGGCGCTTTAGCTGACTAGTTCGCCGTGAGCTTATGGACTGTGTACAAGGGATTTCTGGCAGTAATTAGGACTTGATTTAGAAGTCAGATGGCCAAGAAAAGTTAGGTTGTACTTGGAATGTCAATGCGACAAGTCAGGGAAAGAAGTGTACGAGTTCGAGAGTATTCGGCAAGTTTCTGACCGTAAAAACAGCCAACATGCACAGGGGATCCTTTACAGTTTGTTGCCATGGTTTAATGGTCGTGTTTTGAGAAGTTGGGACTCAATCTGGAAGGCTTGATTTGGTTGAGATTAAGACGTGTGTTTATGCTTGAAATTGAGAAGAGTGGAGCTACAATGTTTGGGTTGGTTCGGGGTCAAGTTCGAGTCTCAAGGACTATCTTTAGAAACTCAAGTATACTGACACATTGGGTACAAGTATGAGGAGAATCTGGTTTGTTTTGGCGCGATAAATCAGCAATGAAGCCGCTTGGTTGTGGTTGTTCGACTACACTATCTCTTGCCATAGCTATCCATGGGTCAGGTGGATTGAAGGATTGGTGGAGTGACTGAGATGCTGTTCATGTGGTGGATGTAGGTGGGAAGATAACTTGAGCAGTGAGAGATGATGCAGATTAAAAGAAATCAGTGCCGTAGAAGATGGGTTCGATTGCAGTTGAGGATTAAAACAGAAATTGAGATTGAGAGATGGTGGCCATGAACTGCTAAGGACGAGCAATAGGTTCAGGTGGTGCTATAATGAGTCTCTGTGGCAGCTCAGATGGTATGGGAATGTTGCAGCAGATGTGTGTTGGTGGTGCTGAGATATTGGAAGCTGTAGTTTTGGTAATGCAGTTGAACTGATGCTTAAGTCGAGACATGTGTGGCTGTATGAGATGTTGAACTGGTGGATATGGGTGCAACTTCAGAGATGAGTAAGCTGAAAAAGGAGCTGCTGTTGAAGCTGAGAATGCATGAAATTGTAGGTGGTTATCTTTGGTGTCGTTCTTTGCGTCGCAACCGAAATGATTTCTTGTTGAAGCGATAACGGAGTTGGCGCATTAAGGGTTTGTTCTTCTTTGGAATTGCAAGTGCGAGTTGAGATGGCTTGTTTGAGCTACAGTGGAGTTGAAGCAATTGTAGAGGGCTAGGAAGTATGCTAAAGTTGTATTTGCAAGATTGTATTGAGCTTTGTTGCGGAGCGGAGATGGATTCGAATGGTCCGACAAAGGAGATGAAACTGGGGGAGCCGTAGGTGATTGAACTCTAGCGGTGGTGGCAATTATGAGAATGAGATGCGGTCTTTGCTCTCGAGGCCGAAGTCGAGAAACACACGGCGTGGATTTGAGGCTAGTATTGGTGGTGCGGTGGTGGTGTTACTATGAAGGGTATCGCAGTTGGCTTAAGGAAGTGTTGAAGCTGGCAATAGATGGAATTGGTGGTGATTCAAGCTACAAAATGAGCTTAGATGCATGTTAGGAATTGCAGGGAAGTGACAGTGCCTGAACAAGATTGCAAGAATAGTGCGAAAAGTGAGCGAAAATGGCGAGTCGGTGGTACTAGTTCCGGGTGCTGGATTTTGGAACCGAAAGTGGGGATTGTAAAGTTTCAGTGAATCGTGAAGGGGGTACGAGTCGGATGTAAGATTTGGCGGCCGGGTATATGAGCTACGAGTCACGCTTCTGGGCGCGTTTTCGCAAGAATTCAAGAATTGGTTTAGATGGTTCATATGTGATGCATTTCTCTGAATTGTGAGTGTATGAACTGCAGAGAAGGATAGTGAGTTGCTGGGAGTTATGGTAGTCGGATACATGTTCAGGTGGTCGGAGATAGTTCACGGTGACCGGATTCCGGCGACTGTGGCCGGATTCCGGCGATGACGTCAGCAATTCCGTCGAACAATTTTGGACAGAGATTTTCACATGGGTATTTTCCACACATGGGCTTGGTGGACCACTTGGAGATGGGTTTTGAGAAGACCTAATATTGGAAAGAGTATCCTTTTGGAATGGGAGAAGCATATAAATAGAAAAGTCTTTCTCTAAACCTAAAAATATATCTCCATTAGGGAGGCTTCTACTTGTTTTCTAGGGTTTCACATGATAGATTCTTCTAAACTCTTTGTGATGATTTCCAAAAACCCAAGTAGTTGATTTATTTTTATTGGTTAAAGATGTAGTTGGATTTTGAAAACAAGTTATGATTTTTATGAATTAGTTTTCTCTCAATATTATCGTTTGATTTCTACGGGTTATAATAATTGCATGATTGATGTATTGCAATATGATTGAATGTTTGTTTAGTTAAGTCTAGAATTAATTGAACTCACATCCATATCTATAGCTAATTTAGGGTTCATCATCGAGCGATAACCTTGAATACGAGTAGCATGATATGACTACGGCTTGTAGTGATACACTCTTGTAGTCATATGTAGAAGTTGACCTTTGTTCGAATTGTTTGCGCAATGTATTTCAATTGCATTGATTAGCCTATTTCTGAAACTTAATGCTCATAGGAATTGAACTTAATTAGCGCAAGGCGTTAGGTTATTCTTTAGGTAGAATTCACATACGCAGCTCTAATGTGTGTGTTGATATCTTTGGAAATTAAGGAGTATTCTTGCAATAAGATATTCTAGGGCTTTTGATGATAGCGAGATTAAATACGAATTCTAATCATACATTCAAAACTTGTTTACAATTGAAGATGAAACCTTTATCCAATATTTTCACCTCATTGATTTGCGTGTTTACTTTTTATTGTTTTGCCTTTATTTTATTTTAGTTACATAAAAATCAGAAAATCCCCCCTTGTTACTTATAAGAAACCGAAACATATTGACAACCAAGACCTCTCTGTGGGAACGATCCTTTCTTGCCCTTGCTTCATTATATATTTTGAGTAGTAAGAAAGTGTAATTTATTTTTGTGTTGACAACCGATCAAATTTTTAGCGCCTCTCTGGGAGGCAACGGTTGTCACTTGTTTTTGGTTTCTTATTTTTGTTTTTTTTTAGTTTTGTTTTACTTTTTCTTATTCTTTGGTTCTTAACCGAGTTTTGAGAATCTCGTTTCAGGTACCAATTTCTATGGACGGAGCATATTGGAGCAATCAATACGGCTTTCAACCTCAACAATATGACAACTATCACCCTTACGGGGAGTACAATCAATATCAATCTTTTGGTTATGATCAATACTCCACGTACCCTTTTAGTTATTCTCATACATTCCAACCTTCTTACGGTGGGTATGTAAGTGAGCAACCACAAAGAGGGAATGGTACTTGTACTCATATTAATATTTCCTCTAGTTTGGTAGATGAAATGCAACAATTTATGGACAGCATGGAGTCAATTCGTGGACAACCAAGCATGGAACCAGTTTCATCGACCGAATGTGCTCATAGTCTGTTTGGCCCAATTTCTGATCGTAGTTATGATCATTCACCCATTCAAAAGGAAGATAATTGGCCTAGCAATACTGAAGTAAGTAATTCTACTTTTGCCTTGTCGAACGAGATTTACAAACAAATGGAACACTATATCCAGAATTTGGATGGATCACTCCAAGAGCTTCAAAGAGGTGTTTCCGACGTAAGAAATGGCATTGATGAATACATAGAGGAAATGAATAATTATGTTGAAAAAGGCGAACCTTTGGGGACTTTCGTTGATAATTGTGTAGTTAACTCAACTCTTGATCGTAATAATGATCATTCACCTATTCAAAAGGATGAGTTCGAGATTAGCAACACTAAATTCAGTGAGGACCAATCTTATGTTGACTATGATAGTGACGGTGATTATGATACATTGCTTGAACCAACTCATGGTGACATCTCCTAAGGGTGTACAATGGACTCTTTTTGGGACCAAGATGAAGACGAAGAGGAATATGTCGACACTTGTGTAGATTACTCAAGCATTGATCTTAATAATGATCAAGAGCCTATTCAAAGGGTGGAGATTGAGGATGATGCATTTTTGAGTGTTCTAAAAAAGTTCCTTATAGCGATATTTGGATCCGCAAAAGAGTGTGTGCCTTACAACAAGGAGGAATATGTTGAGAATGTGACCGATATGACCAATATTGTGGAAGACCCAATTGAGCTTGCAAATGATTGTAATGATGATGTTTATGTCGAGACTGTGGTTAATGCAGAAACGGACGAAGAATGGTTGCAAGGTTTGATAGAGGACCATGATATACAAGAGGTGAATAATTCACTTGAGTTTTTCAAGGATGAAGAGGATTCCGTGATACAAGAGATTGTGCAAGGTTTGTCTAACCCTTTGCCTATTGTTTCCTCTCCTTTACCTCTTAATGGTTTGAATGTATGTGCTTCGAGAATATTGTTGAATGACTTTGTTTCTCGATTTCCTCCATTAGAAACACTTGATTCTCATACTATGCAGGTTTTGGAACAAGAAACCGTGGAAGTACCCGACTTCTATATTCTTTATACACTTCCAAGTGTGGACAAGAATAAGTGTGGGGGAAGTTTTTATCGGTTACTAGCTTCGTTTCTGTTTTATATTACTAATATTTGTGTGAAGCTAGTGTTTGCAAAACAGGTTCTATGGGAGGATCCCAACTTTTCAGATTGTTGGTATATGGGGAATGAATCTTGCAAGGACATAGTCGGGCTGACGACTTTAAACCAAGCGCTAAATGGGAGGCAACCCATAGGTTTTGTATCTCTTATCTTTTAATTTTTCTTTTCTTGTTTTTATTTTTTTCTTGTCGCATATCATTATAAGATTTCTCACCTTGACTTTCTTTGGACGATTCAATTTACATTGAGGACAATGTAAAGTTTAAGTGTGGGGGAGTGGTTAAGTATTTGCATTGTAAATTTTTCAAATTTTTCAACTTTTGTGTAAATTAGTGAATAAAAACTCCAACTTGTAGTTAGTTTAGAGTCACATAGTATACATGTCGCTAAGATTACATCGAAACTTAATGCTCCTAGGAATTGAACTTAATTAGCGCAAGGCGTTAGGTTATTCTTTAGGTAGAATTCACATACGCAGCTCTAATGTGTGTGTTGATATCTTAGGAAATTAAGGAGTATTCTTGCAATAAGATATTCTAGGGCTTTTGATGATAGCGAGATTAAATACGAATTCTAATCATACATTCAAAACTTGTTTACAATTGAAGATGAAACCTTTATCCAATATTTTCACCTCATTGATTTGCGTGTTTACTTTTTATTGTTTTGCCTTTATTTTATTTTAGTTTATAAAAATCAGAAAACCCCCTTGTTACTTTTAGGAAACCGAAACATATTGACAACCAAGACCTCTCTGTGGGAACGATCCTTTCTTGACAACCAAGACCTCTCTGTGGAAACCGAAACATATTGACAACTCGATGTCCGGCCATGTTGGCCGTCCACTGCCAACCCGATGTCCGGCCATGTTGGTTGTACATTTTCAAGGTCATCCACCCAACTGACCTAATGCATCATTTGATGCAAGATTGGCTCTTGGCTAATGTAGCTTCAAACCAATGCCATATTGGCCTTAGCCAATATGCATATGCGATGTGCCTTACTTGGCACCAGATATGGCCTAGGGCCAAATGCATCTCACCATGCAAATGAAGCTTTGGATGAAGCTTCATCACAAGCAAATGGCGCATGTTTTAGCATGCGCCATGCTAAAAACACGGGGTGTTACATTATCACACCCTTCAAATAATTTCGTCCCCGAAATTTAAAACCAAAACTATTGTGGACAATCTCTTCGAGTTGGATTTCCTGAGCAAAAGTCCCATACCAGATGCTCAGAAATCACGGGTTTCTTCAAGTTGTCATGAACAACAATTTAGACCTTCTGAGCACATGTCCCATACCACCGTCCAGGAATCCAAAAAGTGCCCACAACAAAACCAAGAATCGCAATTGGCGGTGCCAAGAGGATATCTCGACAAGGTATCCTAGATAGCATCCCATACTACCACCCAGGAATCCCTAAGGTTCACAAGTTGAAAGATGTCATCGAAATGACAAGGCAAAACTCAACGCAACACTGTGAGGACCAATATCTAATGCCAGTGCAATTGGATGCAAGCCACCGTCCCTGACGGATTTACCGGGTTGCCACTCGTAAGTGGGATGCTAGCCGGGCCTGACAACGCACACCCTTGGCCAGTGCCAATGTGTGGGGATGATCGATCCCATTGTCTACCCACCGTCCCAGACGATCTTTCGGATGCTCGTAAGCGGGGTGCCACAGAGGCACGGCAAACTCGCGTGTACTTATACAAGCTCAACTCGATTTGCAAAGTAAGCGGCCCAGTGATTACAAACTCTTTCCCGCGCGTAAGCTGGCCTACTCTCCAACTTTAAGTTTCCATCAAGGAAAATACTCGCCAATGAGTCCACTTCGCACAAGTCCCTAGAGTTTTCTCGGAACTTGCTCTGATACCAACTGTGACGGACCGGAAAATTACGCCTTTGACGTGTTTCCCCGTTGGCCGTAACTCCCCCGGTGCGCCATGATGAAGCTACGATCCGGGCCTTACGGCTAGGCAAATCCACGTCCATTTGCCCTTGCAAGCATGCTCGTGGATCATGGTGCAGCTAACTTAGCTTCCACACCGTTCCCAACTTACCCTTGTTCTGAGAAGGCCTTATTAAGTAAGCAAAACTTTCTTAAAACGACAAAAACGGCCTTTTGAGGCCCTAAACGATGGAATTTGGCTAAATTCTGGTGACCATGTGGATCTATAGATCGACATGTCTTGATCTTTGGGTCGTTTCCCATCAAAATGGACTCCTCTTGAGATAAATTACGACACTCGGGTTTTTGATAGGAAGTATGAGCATCCAGTGAATGGAATGCAACTTGCCTCATCAAGTTTGTCCACAATCATCTCTTACGTCGAGCTACCGAGCCAGATGATATGAGAGGCCAGAATGTCATAATCATCTCACAGTTAGATGATATGAGCGACAAAGTGCTGGACCGGCAATGCTGCAACTCATTGCGGCTGCCTACGTACCCTTCCCTACTCTAAAGGTATCAAGCAAAGACCGTAGTTCATCTGCGAAGGGACAAGCAACTTAAGCCAACTCGTTTGCATGGCCGTGGCCAAGCGATAATGGTAATGGCCTAGTCCGTATAGGCCGTTACGTCAAAATGCATCCAAGTGATGCATGTTCGGTCCGCAATATGGCATAACGATGCCTAAGCACCAAATGCCCTCTTCGCGAGGCTACGCAACTATAAATGAGCCTTAGGCATCATTTATACTCTTAAACTAAGCTATGAAGCTTACTTGGTACATAGTCCGCATATGCACCTTCAACCAACTACCCCTCCCTATATATGTCTTAATGGAATTTCTACAAGTATGGAAAGGGGAGCATATTGACATGCTTGCTTCACTATTCATGATCGTTGCCATGAATTTCTGAATAACCGGCCAAGATGGATGTACATTCAGTCCTGGCTCACATGCCAGTTCCACTGTCCGGCCATGTGGGCCGTCCACTGCCAACCCGATGTCCGGCCATGTTGGCCGTCCACTTCCAACCCGATGTCTGGCCATGTTGGATGTACATTTTCAAGGTCATCCACCCAACTGACCTAATGCATCATTTGATGCAAGATTGGCTCTTGGCTAATGTAGCTTCCAACCAATGCCATATTTGCCTTAGCCAATATGCATATGCGATGTGCCTTACTTGGCACTAGATATGGCCTAGGGCCAAATGCATATCACCATGCAAAGGAAGCTTTGGATGAAGCTTCATCACAAGCAAATGGCGCATCTTTTAGCATGCGCCATGCTAAAAACATGGGGTGTTACAAAAAATCTCGGTGCGGGCATGGACGTGGTATGAATACAATGCCGGTACGCTATGCAGGGGGTTCGGGCCGCTCCTGGCTGTGTTCGACCTCACAGGTCAGGTCGCTGGGGTCTAGGGGGCAGCGCCCCATAGCAGAGTGCGAGACAGCGTCTCGTATAAATTTTTTTTCTTCGAGAAAATTGAATTTCAGTCCGTTTTGGATTATTTTTTTTTTTGTTTTCAGTCCACTGCCAGCACAGTCATTTAATTCTCGAGAATAATTGAATCGGGAGTCAAGATAACTTTATTTACTACCGATTATAGGATAATCAAAATTCAGAAAAAAAAGAGGATTTTGGCAAAATCTCATTTTAGGGCTACTCTACATTCGGTAGTTATATGAACTATTTTGACTACCGATTATGGTAGGAATTCAGCAAAAAGAGCCACTGTATAATCGGAAGTCATGATAACTCTTCCTTTCTTACCGATTGTAGGCTCAACCAAAATTCAAAAATAGACGATTTTTGCAAAATCTCATTTTGGGCTACTCTATATTCGGTAGTTATATGAACTATCTTGACTACCGATTATGGTAGGATATTTGCAAAGAGAGCCACTGTATAATCGGAAGTCATGATAACTCTTCCTTTCTTACCGATTATAGGCTCAACCAAAATTCAAAAAAAGCAGATTTTTTGCAAAATCTCATTTTGGGGCTACTCTATATTCGGTAGCTATATGAACTATTTTGACTACCGATTATGGTAGGAATTCAGCAAAAAGAGCCACTGTATAATCGGAAGTCATGATAACTCTTCCTTTCTTACCGATTATAGGCTCAACCAAAATTCAAAAAAAGAGGATTTTTTGCAAAATCTCATTTTGGGGCTACTCTATATTCGGTAGTTATATGAACTATCTTGACTACCGATTATGGTAGGATATTTGCAAAGAGAGTCACTGTATAATCGGAAGTCATGATAACTCTTCCTTTCTTACCGATTATAGGCTCAACCAAAATTCAAAAAAAGAGGATTTTTGCAAAATCTCATTTTGGGCTACTCTATATTCGGTAGTTATATGAACTATCTTGACTACCGATTATGGTAGGATATTTGCCAAAGGTCTACTTTAATCAGGAGTCAAGATAACTTTATTTACTACCGATTATAGGATAATCCAAATTCAAAAGATAGAGGATTTTATTTTGGGGATACTTTATATTCGGAAGCTATATAAACTAAATTGACTCCCGATTGTATAGTTATCTACCGATTGTAAAGGGTAGTTTGGCCATTAAAAAAACGGGATTATAAAGTTATCTCCCAATTATGGATTAACCTTCCGATTACGACCTATTTTGTCCTTTTGTGTCGCCCCTAATTCTTTTGGGTAGCCCCTAAAAATGCTAGGTTTTTATACAGTATGTTCTTGTTGAGTTCTCGCTTAATGTAAATGACAAAAAGCTATCTATTTGTTCTCTCAAACTTTTTGGTTGTTGGGATTAGCAAAAGTTGCCAGGGAAAGATAATTTATTGGCTATCACCTATGCAAACCTGAGTGACGGAAGAGGCTCTTTTGTTTTTTTGTTTTTTGTCTGTGCATAAATTTGTGCAAACTCAACTGGTAGTCCGGTTAGTATTCTGCATAAAATCTTCATTCAAGTTCTTTGGATTATAAATTGATTATTCCAGCTACTTTGAACCTACTCAAGTAAGAGCAAGTCTTATGGTGGAAGAATTCCATCTTCCACGCCACCTCAGCATTTGGAATAGTTCATGGAAGGCCAAGTGTAGTGGTGGAGTCGTAATAACACTAATCAAAATAGCTTAAAAATAACGCTATTCAGAATAGCGTTTTACCTTCTTTTTTTTTTCTCAGCCATTAGATTTTCAACGGCTCGTTTTAAATCTACGGATTAAAAAAAAAAAACGTTATTCTGAATAGCGCTTTACGCTATTTAAATTATCCTTGGGCGCTATCTTTATTGGCGTTTTCCGTCTTCTAATGCGCTATTCTGAATAGCGTTTTACTCTAATTTGATTAGCGTTTCCATGGATTCCACGGATCATCCCACAAAATCATGGAACATGGCTTGGAAAAACTGTGGAAGACCCCAACTTCGAAGCCACTAGACCAGTTTTTCCACACTTGGAATAGGTTAGATTCCACAATAAGACTCACTCTAACAATATATGATTTTTTCACTACCTCTCTCCTCTTTCCCCTTTCATCTCCCAAGTAATTATTTGATCGGAAATCAAATGGTTACCTGAAAACCATCCAATTTATTACCGTTACTCTAATGATCGTGACTAGCAACGGTAATAATTGACCGGAATCAAACCGGAAAATAGAGAAAAGCCTAGAGTTTCTTAAATGGTCTGAATATTAATCAAAACAATCAGTAGTTAGATCCTATATGCTTCAATCTCAATATCTTTCTGATCATTTCTGGTCTCATTATCTTACTAAAATCCACCTCTTTCCGGAAGTTACTATCACCTTATGATACTACAGACACAAAGATACTAAGAAAGCAAGTCACAACTCTCTAAGAATCCAAAGATACGGAGCTACGTTTTGTTACAGAAGACACCAAAGATACAGAGATACCATTGATACGGAAGACACCAAGTTACTCTAAAAATGTCAATTCAAGACACTTAAGATTCGAAGGACTCCAAAGACTATGAAGATTGCAATTGGTTTCTAAGACACTCTCAGGTTATAGAAGACATCAAAGACAATCAAGTTTCTATAGCTCCAAAATTTCTAAGACTCGATCAATACAGCCACAATACAAAGTCTCAAATTCCAAGACTAATATAATCAAGATTCAACTGCTTCTAAATCTCGAACTATCCTTTGTATCTATCGCCCCAAGTCCGCAAATCAATTATACCATCAGAACCAGAGTTTTCAAAGACAATTTACAAAGACGATTATAATCTCTACTGCCGCCCCTCTCTTGCATCATTTAAATCATTATCATTATTATTTCTGCGGATTTTTAGTTTAATTGCTATCTCGTATTTGCTTAGAAGTAGTTTTACTACAACTTACTAATTGAAACTCTCTTCTTTTCTTTGATTCTTCATTCCGCAGAGCAGATCTAAAAATTTTATTTCAATTTCATAATTTCCTTATATGTCCTTTTCCTATAAGTTTAACCCGTTTTACGCTACTACCCCCACAGGTGTCTTCCCCTTAGCTGCTTCGATGTCTATACATAGCAACTCCTCTAATTTTATCTATAACCGGAAGAAGAAACGTAAATGCCACAGAGAGAAGAATTTTTTAGATTGTCGGCAGAAAAGAGAGGGACACGTGTTGGGAGCAAAATCAAACAACACATTCATATTTTGTATCTCAAAAATACACTTTTACCAATAAACCGATCACCAAAAAACCTAAGAAAAAAATCTGACGCCCAATTTAATCCTTACCCCTATCAAATTCCTCTTGATCTTGCTGAGATTATCGAAAGGAAAAATCTAGATTTAAACCTCTATGAAGTGACAATCCAGGATGCAGAGAAGCAAATTGTGGAAATTAGGTATTGCAGGAGGTCATCTTCAATTTCTCTCCACTTCTTATGGAAGTTCGGGAAGCTAGCAAATTTGCATGCTATTGAGGTAATTCCTGATCCGGATGGAGATCGAATATTTTCTTTTAATTGCAACACCACTACTTGTTCTCAATTGGGTAAAACGGCAAACATTCTGAACAATACAAAGTTTCTTGTTGTTAACGAGGTACCCCTAAATCTCAAAACTAATTTAAACAAAGTGTTTCTTGATGAATTACTTAAAATTGGTTTATTAAACTATGATTGCATAGAAATTTTGTGTGTGCTTCTACAGTATCATTTACTCATTGTATGTGTATGTCTGCTTAACAATTACAAATTTGCTTCTTTAAATGTTAATCTGAATACTCAATTTTGCACAATTACCACCGATTTCAATTATGTCTGTAATTCTATTTTTGATTCAATGGAAGAAAAAGAAGTTAGAAATTCTGAAAGTGAAGAATCAATGGAGGAAAAGGTAACTCTAATCCTAATTTCAATCCCAATCAACAAACTTAGATGCATGATTAGGAAAAAACACAAAAACTTAGATGATATATATGATGAAATGATTTTATTTGCTTCAATCACTCTGACTAAGAAAAAGTACCCAGAGGTATCTTACTTTTGGCAGTTTGTAGTTACAATTGCTTGGAATTATCCGGGTCTAGGAAATGTTGAAACCACTAATAGCCTAAAAGATCTTTTAGACAAAAATAATCCTAACATTTTATTTCTGTCTGAAACTAAACAACGCAACAAAGAAATGCATAATATAATGAGAAAATTAAATGTTTACAACTATTGGCTAGTTCCTCCTAGAGGAACTGCAGGGGGATTATGCCTGATTTGGAAAAATCATATGCAGATAACAATATTAGACCATGATTACAACTATATCAATGTAAATGTTCAAATAAACAATAGTAATAATTCATGGTTACTTACATGTTTCTATGGTAGCTCTTATACTCATCTAAAACTAGCTTCTTGGGATATCATAAAAAGTATGGCTAATGTAGTGGATAAACCATGGGTAGTTCTAGGAGATTGCAATGTAGTTCTTCATGAACAGGAGAAAAAAGGAAAATTCCCATTTAAACAAAGAGAAGCAGACATTTTTAATGACTTAATTCATAATTATGGTTTGATGGACCTAGGGTTTATTGGCTACATATTTACTTGGAACAATAGAAGACAAGATGAAAATTTTCTAGAACAACACTTGGATAGAGCTTTGTAAACGACAGATGGAACATAAAATTTCCGAATTCTAATTTATGTCACCTAGGACCTCTAATTTCTGACCATCTACCAATTTGTCTCAGTACTCATAATACTTGGAATGATGGAGCTACACCATTCAAGTATTTTGGGGAATGGATGAAACACGAACAATGTGCTGGTTTAATACAGGACTGTTGGGATACTAATATCACAGGTTCTCCAGTGCACTCTTTTGTAAATAAATTAAAAGATGTTAAATATACTCTGCGATTATGGAATAAAAACACCTTTGGACACATAAGAACAAATATTGAAAACATAAAAAAGGAACTAGAAAATACAAACAGTAGAAGGCATGATAACAATAAAGCTTCAGATCTTGCGATTCTAAATAAAGAACTTGTAAAATGATATGAAATAAAAGAAAAGTTTTGGAAGGATAAAAGTAGAGATCAGAATTTGAGGTTGGGAGATAGGAACACAAAATATTTTCATAGTAAGGCGAAACAGCGATTCAGAAGAAATCGGATAGAAACTATAATAAACAAAAATGGGACTTGGTTAAACAGTAGACAAGAAATAGCAGCCTGCTTAAATGAACATTTTAGTAATATTGCTACGACTGTTCAACCTAGTATTGGCAGTAAAATGATTGATCTAATTCCGACTTGCATCAATGAAAATGATAATGACATGTTATGCTTTATGCCAACTGAAACTGAAATAAAAAAGGTTCTTTTTCAATGGATCCTGATATAAGTCCAAGGCCCGATGGATTTCCACCCATCTTGTTTCAACAAAACTGGAAAACAGTAGGCAAAGAACTAATTTTAATGATACAAAATTTCTTTAGAACTGGTTTTTTGGCAAAAGAATTGAATACCTCCTTCATATCCTTAATCCCTAAGACCATAAATCCAACTACTCCTGCTGAATTCAGACCAGTAGCCTTAAGTAACACCTCTTACAAAGTCATAGCAAAGTTGATGGCCAATAGGATGAAGGGTCTGCTTGATAGGATAATAAGTCCTTTCCAATCAGCATTCATACCTGGAAGACAGATCTCCGATAACATAACTATAGCACATGAAATAATTCATAAAATGAGAAATACTAGAAGTAAAAATGGGCTAATGGGCATTAAAATAGACATGTCAAAAGCATTCGACAGGGTCGAATGGAATTTTCTAATAATATTATGAAAAAACTTGGATTTTCGGAAACTTGGTGCAGTTTAATTTTTCAATGTATTTCAACAACATCTTTATCTGTTCTTTTGAATGGTTCGCCAACTAAGTTTTTTAAGCCAACAAGAGGATTAAGACAGGGAGATCCTCTATCTCCCTATCTTTTCCTTTTGTGCATGGAATCTATGTCCAGGACTATCTTAGATGCTGAAGAGAGAGGAGGCATTAAAGGAATAAAAATTTCTAGACACGCTCCATCTGTGAGTCATCTCATGTTTGCAGATGATTGTATCATCTTCTGCAAAGCCGATATAAAAACTTGCCACAAATTAGTGACCCTTTTTAAGGATTTTGGAACAAACTCTGGACAACTTATAACTTAACCAAATCTGGTGTCTTTTTCAGCCCGAAAACAGACCCAGGAAAAATTGATAGAGTTAAACAAATATTGAGGGTTAATTCTATTCCTCTAAATGATAGATACTTAGGATCACCTTTGATTACTAATAGATCAAAAGTTAAGAGTTTTGAACCCCTTATAAAAATCATGACAAAAAGATTACAAGGTTGGAATGGAAGTAACGTGAATAGCGCAGGTCGAACTGTAATGGTTAAAAATGTAACATCTTCTCTTGCTGTGTACCATATGAATTGCTTTAAAATACCAAAGAAAATCTGTAAAACGCTAACCAAGTTGCAAAGAGATTATTGGTGGGGGAAAAATGAAAATGGAAAAAATAAAAATGGAAAGAAGGGGATATTCTTAAAGCATGGGGTGCAGTCTGTAAATCTTTAGAAGAAGGAGGATTAGGTATCCAAAACATTGAAAATTTTAATCTTGCAGTGATATCAAAAATGGGATGGAGATTGAAAGAAAAACCCGACTCTCTGGGGGCGAAAATTCTAAAAGCAAAATATTATCCAAATTGTGATATGCTTCATATAAACCCTAAAACCAGAGATAGGGATAGCTGGGTGTGGAAAGGGATACATAGTGGAGTTGAGCAGATTAAGAAAAACTGTAGATGGGAAGTGGGAAATGGAAAGCTAATTGATATCTGGGAGGATCAGTGGATACCAAATGCCACTGCTCCACTCCAAAATCCAAGTACAGGTACTGGAAACTTGAAAAAGGTATGTCATTTAATCAATAATAACAAAGAATGGGATGAAGACAAACTTAAAAATTGTTTTAATGAAGATACAGTTAATAAAATATTAGAAATACATATTCCAACTAATGATTTCGATTTCGAAGATACTGCTCATTGGAATCTAGAAAAGAAAGGTAAGTTCACAGTAAAATCCTTATACAATTCAATTAATAGAAGTAGTAATGATAACAATGCTGACTGGGGTAGGATATGGAGACTAAAAGTAACACCTTCCATAAAGCTTTTCACCTGGAAAGCAGCTCAATCAATTCTACCAACAAGTATGAGGGTGTCTGCTATTCTTCCTAACATTGATACAAAATGCAGTCTATGTAATGAAGAACAAGAATCTTTAACTCATATATTTCTTAAATGCAATTTCGCGATTCAGGTATGGATGCATTTAAATTTTGATATAAATTATGTGACTGATGGATGTAATAGTTTTCATGACTGGTTGAATGCATGGTTTCAAGATAAAAATAAAGGAGAAAGCATAATACAATGGCCTGAATTTTGTAGTATTGTTATATGGCATATTTGGAAAGCTAGGTGTGAAGCCACATTTCAGAAAAAGAAACAGAATAGTTCAAATACAGTAAAAACGATAGTAAAATTTATCAATAGCCTCATGAATGTTAACAATCCAAAATTCAACATTATGCAAACTCTGTATTATGATCCTATGCAAGATAAAGCTCTCAAGATATTGGAAAGAGAACCAGAAAAGGAAAAAACATATATGAGTCTGAGAATGTCAATTGCTCTATCTATATGCCCATAAGTACTTCTGGAATTGGCTTAACTTTAATGGACTATGCAGGAAAAACTATTGAGGCAAGAGGTTCTCATGCAGATTGCACAACAAGGGAGCAGTTGGAGGAAAAAAGAGCTGAAACTGCATTTCGATGGGCAACCGAATGGAGTGGATTCAACATCGTCTTCCAAAGTGATTCTAAACCTACTTTGAAGTTGCTGATTGGAAGATACGCAAAGGCAAGGGAACACCGTTATCGTATTAGTGAAGACTTCGAAGCTAGAATAAATATTTGTATTAATTTTAAAGCAACTGCTTTTCTGTTAATCTCCAGATTCAACATGAGGAAAGCTGCAGATATAACAACTTTCTGTAATCGTCATGCAATCCAAAAGAGTTGGACAAGTGATGGGTTAAGAGCCATTTTGCACAACTTATATATTCAAAATTGTATTAATCTTGTAACTGCAAATGATTCTCATAGTTTTGATATTCATAATTATCAATCTAATCAGTGAGGAAGTATCCTCTTTTCCGAAAGAAAAAAAACAATATAGATTGTGGTCAGAGTGTAAAATTTTCTCTTGCATAAGATGTTTGTTTTATCACTTTGTTTGGTTGTTGTGCCTGCTAGAATGAACTTGGATGTAAAATCATTTTTATTTACGAAATTGGGTCGGTTTCATTAGTGTCCAAATCCGGATCGATAAATAAAGCACAAATCTAAGTAAATTTTCGAGACGACCAATCTGAGCCAGTGCTTGATGTAGCGTTCTTGATAGTGCCAAACAGTAAACTATATGTCAGTTGTAGCTTGAAAATTTACATACTCCGCGATTTGTACATTCCGTCTCTATTTTTCAGATTGATGCGGGGCATGAGATCGGGGGAAGAAGACGTGGGTTCAAGACTGTCACTCCTGCCCTCAGTTCCCTGTTGTCCATTAACTATTTGAAGATATTTCCGATGAAGAAATTCATTCAGGCGACCGGAATCTGGCGCTGCTGGTTCCCAGGACACCATCAGAATCAACAATTCTTTTACCACGTAAATTATTCTCTAGAAGCAGATGACGTTAAACAGCAGTGACCAGCAAGTGTTGCGGCAGTTCTGATGGTTTTTATTGCCTTCTCATCAGTACCGTCTATTGTCGTGTCAATTGTTGCATAAAAGTTGTCATTCTTAAGCTGATCTTGGAACCAAGGGACTAAGGCAATGCATCCGTCAGGTTGGAAAAGTGATACTTTCGCTCCGAACAAAAGTATTACTTTTTCTGAAACGGGGCGAAAGTATCATTTTTCCTGAAACAAAATGTGAAAGTATCACTTTTCCTGAAACGAAAAATTAGTCGATCCATAAACCAAAATATGGTTTGCATGATGTGTCATGCATCCTTTGTGGTGGTTTGCATAATGGCTATGCATTCAGTTTTCGAGATTTGTGCCTAAAGTGAAAGTATCACTTTTGTTGAAACAGAGGAGTACATCGTTTTTAGTTGCAAAGAAAATTAGTTGATGCATAAACCAAAATATGGCTACATAAAGTATTATGTATCCTTTTTGGTGGTTTGCATAATGACATTTAATTTTCTAAAATTGTGCCTAAAATGATAAATACCTCCAAATTTTTCGTAAAAACTCCAAATTTGATATTGTTGTTTGTACTCATTGTGTAGATTTTTTTATAACCTTTCCAACGAGATAAAATTAGTAAAATTCCAAGGTACGGATTTTTAGATATGTTATATTAAAGTTTGTTTTCCAATTATACTCCTAAAAAAATAAGATACATAAATAGTTATAGTAATTGGACTAAAATGAAGGGATAATTGTGTCAAGTGAAAAAGACAACCATGGACATCAAATCCAAATTTTTTAGTTAATTGATCACTTACATTTTACAAAAAAATGACGTATAAAGTTCCTCCCTCGCTTCGCTCGATCGGCCCAATCAAAGACCAACTCCAAAGAATTGACACTGAGATGTCTAAGAATTAAGACTTGCTTTTAAACTTTCCAGAAAAAAAAACAAAAAACAAAAAACAAATGCTTCTTAGTCTAAGCAGTAATGTATTACGATAATACTCCGGGTCCATATAACCAAAAGTTCCAACAACTTCTGATGGCTGCGCAGTTGAATTGCCAGTAGGAATCTTACAAACTAAACCGAAATCGTATACCTTAGCCGTCATGGCTTCATTGAGAAGAACGTTTGCGCATTTCAAGTTTTTGTGAATGTAAGCATGATGATGAAGATGCTGAACACCCCTAACAATGTCCAGCGCAATGCTTAACCTTCTTGTAAAATCAAGTGGCACACCATCCGGATTAAAAAGATGTTTAGCAAGTGTTCCCTTCGGCATGTATTCGAAAACGAGAATCCTTTCATTTGCCGTCAAACAAAACCTATGAAGAGCAACAAGATTCACATCACTGACTTAAATAAGAATCTCAATTTCGGACTTAAGCGACCTCTAAGGCTTCCTTACTCATATCACCTATCATTCTTTTCACTGCAACAATTGTTCCGTCGCTCAGTTCCCCCTTGTAAACATTCGTTGTTGCACCCTACATAAAAGAGTTTCTCGACTAAAATTGTTGGTGGCCTTTTCAAGTAGTTCAAATAAAAATTCCCTACATATAGGGGCTGTTTTGTAACCATTATTTTAATGGATTATCAGCCCATAATCTAGTATGCAAATTATAATGGATTACTTATGTGTTTGGTAACAATTATAATAATTGATTATTTTAATCATAATTGAAAAGATCCATTATTTTCATAAACAGAAAAAAATTATTTTGAAAATTTATTATAATTAATTATTTTTTCTAACAAATTTCAAATTGAATTTTTTGTTCGTATTTTCTCTAAACTATCAAGAGGGAGACAAAAAAAAACAATATATGACTAAAAAAAATCCTAAATCATTGTTCTTTCCTCTCCTTTTTGATATCATCATTCTAAGATAATCAATTATTTGAAGAAAAAAAATGTTTGGGAAAACTTATTTTTTAAAATAATTATATCAAAATAATTTATCAATTTATGATTATCTATAATCATAAATTTTACCAAACAAGGCCATATTGTTTCAATCACCATTGGGTTGGAGCGTAGAACTGTAACTCGGTTTTGTTTTCTTTTATATAGACAGAAAGATAAAATTGCGAGCGGAGCAAATATAAAAATTCCCACAAATATAGAATGTAACGACCCTCAAGCTCGTCAGCGCTATTAGACCAGTCAAGACACGATTTAGTTGTTAATGAATCGATTAGATTAACAAGAACGTTAATTAATAGAATTTAATCTAACCACGATTTAGATACGAAACTAGTATCACTAGATAGGTCTCGAAAAGTTATGTGAATTAGACTACTTGAACGTGTCATTCGGATACCGGACAAAGAAGATTTTATCAGATTAGTATGAAGGGCAAAATTGCAATTCTTAGACCGACCTGGCTGCCCATATCTTTTTGGTGGGTGCCTATATCATTTGATCTTTGGCCTTATCACTCTAACGTGTCGAAGAGAAATTCATTTCTCTATTCTACCTTCTCTCTCCGGTCTTCTTTCCTCTTCTTCTGTTTTTTTTCTTCTTCTTTCTTTCAATCGATTTCAAGTCGAAGAAGCGATCTTGAGTTGAGGTGAATCTTCTGTTGAAGCTGTATAGATGATCAAGGAGATGTAGTTTCTGTTAATTGTGAATAAGAAGTTGGTGTTGATGAAGAACCGATGAAAGGTAATTTAGGGTTTCTGTTTAATTGATTTCTTTATGAAATTGAGAGTGTTTTGGTGTTTTAATTCTTGGGTTTGTTGTTAATTAAGGTGGACATGTTTGTGTAAGGTTTAATTCCAGTTTCATAGAGAGTTAGGGTTTGTCTGTTCTTCCATAAATCAATCAGAAATTAGGGTTTATGCGAATTAGGTGGTTTGAGTTTGAGTTTGAAGATGAACAAGATGATTTGGATTGAGGTGGATGAGGTTGGAATATAATTTAGGGTTTGAGAAGAAATGGAAGTAGGGGTTTGATTTTTATTTAGGAATCAACTGTTTGGTATTGGAAGAATTATAGATTGGTGAATTGGCCGGGGTTTTGGTTAATTGTGAAAATTTAACCACAAAGATGAGAAATTGTGCGTGTGGCTGGTATTGAAGCTTCAGTTATGAATTTCTGGGTTGAAGTTATGGTGGTATGGGATTGATTTGGATTGTAAGAATGGTTTGTTGGTTGAAGTTCATAGAATTCTTAGTGATCTTTTGTTGTTGTAGGTGGCATGAAGATATGAAGATTGAAGTTATTGTATGCGAATTTACGGGAGATGATCTGCAGCTAAGAAATGGTGGTGTTGATGTGTGTTTAGGTTTGGAACTGATGATGATAATGGATTTGTTGAGTGAGATGTCTGTAATTGTGGTTGTAGAGTACAGTTCATAAATTGGTGATAGGAAGGTGGTTGTGTTAGATTGCGATTTATGAGTTCAAGTTACAAGTAATGATACAAGTTTTGTAAAGTGGATTGAGATAAGAAATTGTCTTTGAATGCAAATAGAGGTTGCAGTTGAGCTGGAATAAGAACAAGAATGGAGATGGAGTTGCAGATTTGGTGTTGTTTGGAATTGGTTGAAGTAACAATGATGTTGCTGCTGGGATTCAAGGTGAAGTAGCAGTTGGTTTTATGAAGATTAAATCGATGGTGATGAATCTAAATAGTGATGAGAACTAGATTTGTTTGAGAATCAAGAATTAGAAACGAATGATGAGTTATACTTGAGAAGATATGTTGGATATCCGGTGGAGTTTGGAATGATATTCGAGATGATTGTGATTGTTGAGGAAGAGAAATGTTGATGATGTAAGTTAGATAGTCTGCTGGTGTATTGGAATTAGAATTAGAGTTGTTTAAATTGTGTGTATTTGTAAAAGAGTTAGAAATGCATTTTTAGTTTTGACATGTGTTTGTGTTGCATCCTAGTTATGCTTTTGAGGCTTGGCCTGTGCAAAGGCATTGGCCTTTAGCCTTTCTGTTTACTCAGATTATCTGACTGATTCTGTACTTAGCTGACTCAGTTTATCTGACTGAGTTGAACCACCTTGACTCATCTGAATTAGTCTAAGTGACCGAGTTAACTCAAGATAGACTCATTGACCAGACCTGACTAATTGACTATGACCCTGACTTTGACTGACGTTGACCGTTAGTCCGATCGATGACCAGGACGTTGACCGTTAGTTGACCACTTGGACCAGGCCTTGTGTAATGGGTCGGTTTAGTGGGCTGCACCGGATCAGGCCCAATGGGCTTGGGCTTGGTGCCATGTTGTCTTAGTTTGATGTGTTGGACCCTTTATGGTCTGATTTAGCCTTTGGTTCCTTCTACAAGGTTGTAAATATTTGTAAGACTTATCTAATGGACAATAGAACCAATCTAATTGGATTTGTAAACCTTTAGATGTGCTACAAATAGATAATGAAAAGGTGTATAAATGGGCTTAGAACCATTAGATTGTTCACTTAGCCTATAACTAGATAATTGTATGAGATTATGTTATGACCCTTGTATGAGCCATTTGGCTAATCTTTAGAGTGCTTGTGTGATTAACAGTTAATCTTTATTAACAACGATCGATTCAAAGGATGAACCAGTGGATTATGAATCTCTCAAGGTATGCGAGGCTTGTCATCAAAAGAGGTGGGAATCGATAACGAACTCTCTTGTATTCATTATTGTTTTACAAATCTATCTTTTGTGAAATCCATGCATATCTTTGTTACTATATGATAGTGTATGCATGTATTATCTGTGTGTAATACAAACTAGTTTTCTTTTACATTTTGGGATGGGCTTGGATCTTTAGAAACAACTAATATCTGTGTTTTGGGAGTATTTACTTATTTTTCAAAAAGTGATTCTTTCCATTGACTGGAAAGTAGTTACAAACTTTACTTGTTGTTAGCATGTAAGGAAACCTTTTCCTTTTGATTGGTGTGAGATGTGTTCCCCCAAATGTTATGCCTATTCTATGCAAACCTAGATAGACCTCGTTGGGTTGAATATTATATAGGTCTGGTTTTAATTTGGCCATTATATTTTCCCTATTTTTGTACGGGGGCAACGCATGTCTCATACATGGATGTTTATTATTCTTTTAAATTACTTTCAAAATCTATTATATTATGTTTTGGTGTTTAGAGAGAATGATGTTGAGAATATTATGTCTGATTGTTGGATTTGGCATGCGAGAGGTATAGGGTTCTTCATGTTAAAGTTCTTCCGTCGGCTATAACGTTAACACCATTAGATCTCTTTACATACTTGTTATGTAGAGTGCGTATAATAAGGTACTGGTAAGGTACAAATCTTATATATATGACTACAGGGTCGTCAAACCTCAGGGCGCTTTAATGATCATTGAAGAATCCGCAAGAGTCACGCCTTACTACTCCGAAGGACTGCGTCGCTTAACTATTATTTTTGTTGTGAATCTGTGCCGCAAGATTGGTTGGTAGAACTTTATATTTCCGTATAACTTATTATCTTAATATGCTTTATCTGTTTTCCGTGTTCTATCGGTTTTCAGTAAAACCTGCATTGTTTTTAAATCATTCTAGTGATTACTTGAAAGTTAGTTGTTATTTCTATTGGGCACCCCTTATATGGATGATGTGCTCACCCATTCCCACTTTTAGTTTCAGAGACAGATCGTGAAGTGCTCGTGGTGTTGAAAGCTTCGAGGAGTTGGTTTCGTTAGTTGGTTAGCTTCCGCTATGTTTATTTTGTGTTTATATTCTATTTGTAAACCAACTCACTATTAAATATGTATCACTTGAGATGAGTTCTTGTACTTATTTCAGAGAGGGTTTAGAATCGGGTTAAACTTTGTTTAGAACTTTTAAATTAATTCTTAAATATATGTTTTAGATCCTTAGTGCCTCATTTTATAGTTGATCTCTTGGATTTGTCAGCTGATAGCTTAGGGGGCGCTACAGCGTTGGTGTCAGAGCTCACTAATAGATCTTATATGGGAAACAATAGATAATAGCCAGTGCCAGTTAGTAAATGAGATTAGTTTAGAACTGGGTTGGGTTTGTGAGATAAATCTTAATCACTAAAAACAATCTAGAACTAAAATATTTTGGAATTGAATTGATTAATTGATTTGTGTAACATGTTGATTTGATAGGGAATAAATAATTTACGGGAACATAGATTCATTTGACAATAACTAAATTTTATTGAAATAAATTAGGAATGGCTAATTATTAAAATAATATACACATGAAGAAATAATTATAGTATTTGGATTTGAAAGAAAATAAGTTTTTTTATTAATAAGATACTTTATATTGATAGAAAAATCTAAAGACTTTTACGATACGCTAAAAAAAAAAAAATTATGCAAACTCAAATTGAAATAATAGTAAATTACCAACGCCAATATTTTACAAGATTTAGTATACGGATCCAATAAGAATAAATAAAATTAAGTATATCAATCCTTACGTGAATGTAGATTTATATTTAGAAAATTAATATTTAGAGTACCAACTGGACTATCCGCAAACCAATAACGATCCTAATAAAGATATGTAAAATGGTAGCACTGCTGATAATAGTATTTCATAAATTTTATTACTAGCAAATTTTAAAGTAGATGGTAAATGGGAAATTTATATATTGTATAACAATAAAGTTAACATGTTAGATATTATAAATTGAAGTGAAATCAAATTTGTATAATTACACGATTAAAATGAATTTATTTTTAATATGAAATATGATATTGATATTTAATAAAGGAATTAAATATATTTATTTAGATAAATAATATAAAATTAAATTGGACATGTGAAAGTAGAAACATATATATTTGAGTAAGTAAAATAAAGTGAGATAATGTGTTTGATGAAAAGTATTAGTTTATATTAATATAAAATGATTAAATAAATAGGTAAATTTGTATGACTTGAAATGATTTAGTTTGATAAAATGGTGATTTAAAATTAATTTAAATTTTAAATAATAAAAATGTAAGATTTAAAATTAATTAAAAATGTAATTTTAATTATATGGATAAACTATATCAAATTAGTAAATTATTAAGTAATAGACTATAAAATTTAGCATGGAGAACTTAGACATACTTATCATTAGAATCAAATTAACCATAGTGAGCTTATATACAATCATATTATGAAATAGAGATTAGTCTTTTGACTTAGAGCTACAAATTGAAGGTTCTATTTGTAGAAAACCACATAGGCTTGTGTTTCATTTCTTGTTGCTTTGAACTCATTTAAAATGAGTTGTTTTTCATTTCGCGCGTTCGTAAGTATGAGCAGTACTTACATTTAGTCGAGAGATAGTTTTTCTCTATAAGGTGGGGAGTTTTTGAAGACCAGATGGACGGTTCGATTTTCGAGGACGAAAATGGTATAAGGAGGGGAGAATGTAACGACCCTCAAGCTCGTCAGCGCTATTAGACCAGTCAAGACACGATTTAGTTGTTAATGAATCGATTAGATTAACACGAACGTTAATTAATAGAATTTAATCTAACCACGATTTAGATACGAAACTAGTATCACTAGATAGGTCTCGAAAAGTTATGCGAATTAGACTACTAGAACGTGTCATTCGGATACCGGACAAAGAAGATTTTATCAGATTAGTATGAAGGGCAAAATTGTAATTCTTAGACCGACCTGGCTGCCCATATCTTTTTGGTGGGTGCCTATATCATTTGATCTTTGGCCTTATCACTCTAACGTGTCGAAGAGAAATTCATTTCTCTATTCTACCTTCTCTCTCCGGTCTTCTTTCCTCTTCTTCTGTTTTTTTTCTTCTTCTTTCTTTCAATCGATTTCAAGTCGAAGAAGCGATCTTGAGTTGAGGTGAATCTTCTGTTGAAGTTGTATAGATGATCAAGGAGATGTAGTTTCTGTTAATTGTGAAGAAGAAGTTGGTGTTGATGAAGAACCGATGAAAGGTAATTTAGGGTTTCTGTTTAATTGATTTCTTTATGAAATTGAGAGTGTTTTGGTGTTTTAATTCTTGGGTTTGTTGTTAATTAAGGTGGACATGTTTGTGTAAGGTTTAATTCCAGTTTCATAGAGAGTTAGGGTTTGTATGTTCTTCCATAAATCAATCAGAAATTAGGGTTTATGCGAATTAGGTGGTTTGAGTTGGAGTTTGAAGATGAACAAGATGATTTGGATTGAGGTGGATGAGGTTGGGATATAATTTAGGGTTTTAATGAGAAGAAATGGAAGTAGGGGTTTGATTTTTATTTAGGAATCAACTGTTTGGTATTGGAAGAATTATAGATTGGTGAATTGGCCACGGTTTTGGTTAATTGTGAAATTTAACCACAAAGATGAGAAATTGTCGTGTGGTCATGTGGCTGGTATTGAAGCTTGATTATGAATTTAAGGTTGAAGTTATGGTGGTATGGGATTGATTTGGATTGTAAGAATGGTTTGTTGGTTGCGGTTCATAGAATTCTTAGTGATACCGTTGTGTTGTAGCCGGCATGAAGATATGAAGATTGAAGTTATTATTCGAATTTCTGGGAGAGGATCTGCAGCTAAGAAATGGTGGTGCTGATGTGTGTTTAGGTTTGGAACTGATGATGATAATGGATTTGTTGAGCTGAGATGTCCGTAATTGTGGTTGTAGAGGTACAATTCATAAATTGGTGATAGGCAGGTGGTTGTGTTAGATTGCAGTTGCAATTCAAGTTACAAGTAATGATACAAGTTTTATAAAGTGGATTGAGATAAGAAATTGTCTTTGAATGCTAATAGAGGTTGCAGTTGAAATTTGGAATGAGAACAAGAATGGAGATGGAGTTGCATATTTGGTGTTGTTTGGAATTGGTTGAAGTAACAATGATGTTCTTCTTTGGGATTCAAAGTGAAGTAGCAGTTGGTTTTATGAAGATTACGTCGATGGTGATGAATCTAAATAGTGACAGAACTAGATTTGTTTGAGAATCAAGAATTAGAAACGAATGACAGTTATACTTGAGAAGATGTGTTGGATATCTGGTGGAGTTTGGAATGATATTACAGATGATTGTGATTGTTGAGGAAGAGAAATGTTGATGATGTAAGTTAGATAGTCTGCTGGTGTATTGGAATTAGAATTAGAGTTGTTTAAACTGTCTGTATTTGTAAAAGAGTTAGAAATGCATTTTTAGTTTTGACATGTGTTTGTGTTGCATCCTAGTTATGCTTTTGAGGATGTGCAAAGGCATTGGCCTTGAGCCTTTCTGTTCACTCAGATTATCTGACTGATTTTGTACTTAGATGACTCAGTTTATCTGACTGAGTTGAACCACCTTGACTCATCTGAATTAGTCTAAGTGACTGAGTTAACTCAAGATTGACTCATTGACCGGACCGACTAATTGACTATGACCCGACTTTGACCGAGCGTTGACCGTTAGCTTTGATCGGTGACCGGACGTTGACCGTTAGTTGACCACTTGGACCAGGCCTTGTGTAATGGGTCGGTTTAGTGGGCTGCACCGGATCAGGCCCAATGGGCTTGGGCTTGGTGCCATGTTGTCTTAGTTTGATGTGTTGGACCCTTTATGGTCTGATTTAGCCTTTGGTTCCTTCTACAAGGTTGTAAATATTTGTAAGACTTATCTAATGGACTATAGAACCAATCTAATTGGATTAGTAAACCTTTAGATGTGCTACAAATAGATAATGAAAAGGTGTAGAAACATAAATGGGCTTAGAACCATTAGATAGTTCACTTAGCCTATAACTAGAGAATTGTATGAGATTATGTTATGAGCCTTGTATGAGCCTTTTGGCTAACA
The DNA here is from genome assembly GCA_023531295.1 of Papaver armeniacum. Lineage (NCBI taxonomy): Eukaryota > Viridiplantae > Streptophyta > Magnoliopsida > Ranunculales > Papaveraceae > Papaver > Papaver armeniacum. The sequence continues at coordinate 151,157 of JAJJWW010009980.1, forward strand.
TTTAGAGTGCTTGTGTGATTAACAGTTAATCTTTATTAACAACGATCGATTCAAAGGATGAACCAGTGGATTTGGATTATGAATCTATCAAGGTATGCGAGGCTTGTCATCAAAAGAGGTGGGAATCGATAACGAACTCTCTTGTATTCATTATTGTTTTACAAATCTATCTTTTGTGAAATCCATGCATATCTTTGTTACTATATGATAGTGTATGCATGTATTATACGTGTGTAATACAAACTAGTTTTCTTTTACATTTTGGGATGGGCTTGGATCTTTAGAAACAACTAATATCTGTTTTGGGAGAATTTACTTATTTTCAAAAAGTGATTCTTTTCATTGATTTGGAAAGTAGTTGCAAACTTTACTTGTTGTTAGCATGTAAGAAAACCTTTTCCTTTTGATTGGTGTGAGATGTGTGCCCCCAAATGTTATACCTATTCTATGCAAACCTAGATAGACCTCGTTGGGTTGAATATTATATAGGTATGGTTTTAATTTGGCCATTATATTTTCCCTTTTTTTGTACGGGGGAAACGCATGTCTCATACATGGATGTTTATTATTCTTTTAAATTATTTTCAAAAGCTATTATATTATGTTTTGGTGTTTAGAGAGAATGATGTTGAGAATCTTATGTCTGATTGTTGGATTTGGCATGCGAGAGGTATAGGGTTCTTCATGTTAAAGTTCTTCCGTCGGCTATAACGTTAACACCATTAGATCTCTTTAGATACTTGTTATGTAGAGTGCGCGTATAATAAGGTACTGGTAAGGTACAAATCTTATATGACTACGGGGTCGTCAAACCTCATGGCGCTTTAATGATCATTGAAGAATCCGCAAGAGTCACGCCTTACTACTCAGAAGGACTGCGTTGCTTAACTATTATTTACATTTGTGAATCGTGCCGCAAGATTGGTTGGTAGAACTTTATATTTCCGTATAACTTATTATTTTAATATGCTTTATCCGTTTTTCCGTGTTCTATCGGTTTTTCGATAAAACTGCATTGTTTTTAAATCATTCTAGTGATTACTTGAAAGTTAGTTGTTATTTCTCTTGGGCACCCCTTATAGGGATGATGTGCTCACCCATTCCACTTTTAGTTTGAGACAGGATCGTGAAGTGCTTGTGGTGTTGAAAGCTTCGAGGAGTTGGTTTCGTTAGTTGGTTAGCTTCCGCTATGTTTATTTTGTGTTTATATTCTATTTTTAAACCAACTCACTATTAAATATGT
>JAJJWW010009981.1:0-50019 GCA_023531295.1 Papaver armeniacum
CATATTGTGTTTGCCATTTCATTAAATAAAATTTCTCATGTTATCCAAAAAAAAAAAAAAATACCAACATTTTCCTCATGGAGTAAAATTGAATTGACCGAATTATGTTTAACAAAATATATTCACAAGTATATAGCTAGAAACTTGTATCGTCACCCAAAATAAGTTTGGCAACTTAAAATCTTTATTGCACCTCGAAATTGTACTATCGCTTAAATTTTGTTAAATGACCTTAAATTTTTTTTTATCGTCTTAAATCTATCCTAGGACTCAAAATCTAACAAGTTTGGCACAAAATTTCCAGTGAACTAGAATTTTATTGTGACACAAAATTACTCTTTGATCAATAACTCGCATAATAGCTCAAAAAGTTCTTGTACCCAAAATATAGAGCTTAATTTAATTCACTAAATAGCGTGTTTGGGTACAAATTTGCTTCACAAAAAGGTGCTTTTTCAACTTCTATAAATCGCTCAAAAAATTATTGTCAAACCGACTCTCCGATTTTTGACTTCCACAACTCGCAAAACAACTTCCCAAGAAAATATTTATACATGAAATCCAAATGCCCTATAAACAACCTGAAAGAAATTGTCACAAAAATGTCTGCCAAGGAAGATTTTCATGAAATGAGAAATATTTTTACGTTCAAAACGAAGTAAAAATAAGTACGGGTGAAATAGCCAAAAAAATAAGCAAGGATGAATGGATCATCTTGTGTAAAATAAAAATAAGAAAAAATATTTGAAATGGAAATTGTTCCCGCCTATTTTTAAAATCTTGTCCATTTATGATATCTTTAATTTGTATTTAAACAATATCACAAGTGTCTTTCACCCACAAATGATTTAGTTTTGACCAATTTTGTGTTTTAATTTTCTGTTTTTACTTTCAAAAATCGAAAAATTACTTCTATATTTTTATCCAAATATGCTGTAAAAAAAAATCTACCTTATCATCTTGATTAAAATATGAATTGCCCCAAAAATTGAAATGTGCCACTCTCCCCACCATTCATTTCCTTCCCCTCTCAAATATCATTTCCCTGCTTTACTCTTTCGGTCTTTCCACACCAAGAAATTGCCCAGTTACCATCTCTGGTTCTTATAAACCCTAGATTTTTTTTTGATTGTACAAGTCAGGAACCCTAGATTTCATTTACTTCTCCCGTATCCAACAACCCCAAAAGAAGCTCTCCAGCTAAACCCCATTTTTCCACCACGATTTCTTAAAACCCTAATAAATTTTTGGTCGTCCCTGTAAAATTAAAAACAGGGTTTCATGGATTATTTCAAGATTCTCCTGACGGAGATTACAAAGTTAGACATTTTGACCTCCGCTTACCTACCGAATTGGTTTTGGAGTGCAAATTAGTTTCCACAACTTGGAGGAATCTCGTTTCATCATCCATCCTTCTCGTATTCACTTACACCATCTCAATCATCCTTCTGCTCATAATTCCGGTAAGTTGGGATTTATTGCTTATACTCATGAAACTGATGGTAATAGAAAATTTCACTATTTTGAATTTAATGAAAATCATGAGTCAACCCCGATTCAAAGAATTAGAAGGGTTAATTTGAACCCTCCATATAAGAGTATGATCTTTGTTGGTTCATGCAATGGGTTGATCTGTCTTGCTGGAAGCCACCACCAATCTGTTTGCATTAGTAACCCAATCACTAGAGAATGTGTTATGCTTCCAGAACTTAAAAGAGAATGTTCTTGTGATATTGGTGAGACGACCAACTTTGGTTATGTTTCTTCAAACAATGAGTACAAAGTCTTAAGAACATTTCTGCTGAAGACCAAGATGGTAGACGTCTACATATATACTCTAGGCCGTGGCGATGGATGGCGAAACCTTGGAAAGTTCGATTCTGGATCCAACAAACCTTGTATACGTATTTTTTGCCAATGGAGCTCTTTACTGGCTGGACAGAAAATTAAAAATCATCACACATTTGATTTGCCGAGGAAAAGTTCTCGTACATCTTTCACTTCTCTTTGCGACCAGACTATTGGGTTTTATAATGTGGGGGTTTTGAATGGGTTTTGTCTTCTTTACTATTGTTATTGGTACGGTAGAAACTCTCAATATGGTAGAACCATATGTTCTCACATATGGCTATTGAAAAGAAGAATGATAATCATGACAAGAAAGAGGGAGAGTGAGCACCAGCCATGGGTTTGGAGTAAGAGTTGAGTTTTAAAAATAGCGATCCATTATTAACTATTACAAAGAGAAGCGGGGTTTTGACTTGGAATGATCATGATCTCTACCTTTACGACCAGAAAGCTTCAACTTCTTGAAAAGGCTTGTGGGTTTAGGATCGGTTTCTTAAAGTATCCCTCACAAGAACACCTTAGTTTCATTGAAAGAATTAGGGGAAGAAGATACGAAGACAATGGAGTCAGTTGAAATTGAGGAGACAAGAAGCCGTGATTATCTTTTCAAGCCGCTCCAGGAGGATGCCAACCCTGAATGCATTTACTCGTAAACCGGTAATCTTCGACTTATAGTTTCGTATATCGAAATTGGATAACATGTACCTTAGTGTGAACCTATTGCTATTGGCATTGCCGTAGTGAGTTATAAATTCTTTTATTCTGTCTTTATATCATTGGTCCAACTTTGTAGCTGTATTTTTTATTTTGGATTAAGCTATATATTGTTTTCTGTGCATTTTGTTAGTGACTCGACATTTTTTCAATGGAAGAGTGTGGTATAGACACGTTAACGACTTATTTCGTTTATACATGGGAGTCAAATTAGGATATGCAGGCAAAAATCAAGGAAACTGAGGGGCTTCCTTAGTAGTAGGGAAGCTAACTTTGAACATAATCTGATGGATGATTTTATTGCTCCAAATATATTATTTTCATATTCTCGTCTAGTGTTTTGATACTGCTTATGTTAGTGATGCTGTTGCTGTTGTCATTTTAACACCAAGTGGAAAGTCACGCATGCCGCATAATTGTTTGTCGTAGATCCAACCTTGTCTTTCTTATAAAGTCCACAATAATTTGTGAATACTCCAGATGTTTGCTTCAGGTCTAAAACTGCCGTGGCTTGTCAGTTTTTCGGATATGTGTAATGTCAAAGTGCATGCTAAAACCACAAGTGTTCGTTAATGTAGCATCAAATATGGTATACACAGATTGTATTTCAATTATCTAGCAGCTGAATTTCTATGTAGAATCTGCTAACAAGTAGCCTTGACCTTAACAAAATTTTAGGAATATTTCATGAAAGGTTGCAGCATTTGTAGCATCTGTTCTGCTCTTACGGTAGTGATTAGTGACTGACAGGTAATTAGTTGATACGGTTTAGCATTTGCCAATGTATTGCTCTTCCAGTAAAGATCATCGAGAACTCGTTTCCATCTTCATCGGCCCATAAAGAAAAAATGTTTGAAAACTAAAATCTTCGAACTGTACTGAAGTCCGGGTGACGAAACTGTCCCATAATAGTGTGATTAATTAAGAGTCAGTGAGCTTCAAAAACATGAAACTGAGAAAATTAAGCTCAAAACTTAACTTTCATATGAAATTCTAGTTCTTGATAAGTGCAAACTTTTATATTCAGCTACTTTAAAGAGCAAAGAGCAAAACTGGCTTATTGCATCAGCAGGTCCGAGTTCATATTTCCCATTGTAGTGAAACTTAATGCTGCTGCGAGCTGTAAGCTTCAGAAAGCTTATAAGAGTAACCCGGACTTGGAGAAATCTTGCAGATTTGTGCAGTTCTGAAGGAGGAGCTTTGGTAAGCAATTAGCATCACTATTTCTAATCTATTGTTTTTTCAGTTTGCTAGTTTTGCAAATTAGGATTTTTGGTGCTAATCTTATTTGTTTTATTCTCAAATGTTACAGATGGAAAGTTGCACATTGCTGCTCTGAAGCAAGGTTTGGTATCTTTTTCAACATTGAGAACCAGGAACATCTATTTCTGAAGGTATGAGCAAGGACAAGAGCTGCCAAGGTACTCTTCACTTGACTAGCCATAAATAGTTGCAAAGAGTTTTGTTTGGATTTGCTTGGTTTCCTTACTGATATTTGGGGACCAATTTTGGTCAAAGAGGTAACCCATCGAACTCTTTTGGTTGTATTTTCTTTTCTCTTTGGGCGGACTCGGTAGTCGACTATTGTGTCTTACATTCAAATCACGTTTTTGTTCCTTTTCAATATAATTCAAATTTTAAAAATTAGTTCTGGTCAAAGAATCACATAAACATCACTACACTCTTATTATGCAGGTTGGCAAAGGTTCATCCAAGGATGAAAAGGCACAAAACTAGCCTTGCAACATTAGCTTGAATCTGTAACAACCCAGGGACCTAGTTCACTATGAACCGCCTGAGATTGACATGCTTATACATATTTTATTTTTCATTGACTCACTGCATCGCTATGGTTAATACCTATACTTCTAGCAAGATGTGTGGTTCCAAAGCGAGAAGCTCTTCTCCCCAATAGACTTACTTCCTCTATGTTTTTGCTCGTAATTTCTTCTTCATAAATTCTGAATGTTGGATGTTGGGGATCTTAGCTGTTGAAATTCTAAACAATCAGGTTAGTGAGATTTTGTTCTGGTACTTTGTTAGTTCAGTTTGTCAGCTTGCAATGAAACTAATTCATTATTATCAAATTTCCAGAAGAATCCATGGAAGATTCAATTGAGATTGCAATTGAAAAGGTGCTTCATGTTACCGAGGTTACGGTTGCAAAGTTATCCTACTTTTCGAATTTGGACTTTACTGTTCTACTGTCATGCGTATGTGATAAATCTTATGATTTTCGTTTCATATGTCATTAGGTTTTATGTGAAGCAGAGCAGTGTTTAACTTTAGTTTTGTCCCAGTATGATCCATTCAGATGCCTAACTGTAAGTTAATATGTTCCTGTGTATTAACTTTCCAGTATTTTCTAGTAAATCCTTTTTAGCTGTGCGAAACACTTCTTATTAATAGAGGCTTTGGCAGGTTATTGTGCCCTTATTAGTCAATGAAGATGAGAAGACTTCTTACTCGCACGAACTGTCTGACCAAGGTATCTTTTGTTCTAATCTTGTTACATACCCCTACATGTGTTGCCTGCATGTCCTAATGTTTTTGCCAAATTCTTTGACCTGAAATGGTATATAGCACAAGTACATTCCTAGAGTGTTGAATGTTTCACAGTTTCAACCTTGTTAACAAGCAGTGATTTTGAGCTGCCAAGGTTAACAGGCTCCATCTTTTGTGTATCCTTAGATTCTTTGTTAACTAGCAGTGATTTTTTGAGCTGCTAATGCTTCCATCTTAGGATGATTACTATTCTTCTATCCTTGGGATTCTTTGGTAACGAGCAGTGATTTATCATCCATTAATGCTGTTAGTTTCATAGCTTAGGACTATTCAATCCTTAGGTTAGAATTATTCAATTGGGGTTTACTGATGATGCGACAGAGAGCCCTCCTGCAAGCTGGTCGTAAAGCTCCTGTTGGAACCTTTGGCTTCCAAGTTTAATGCAACAAATGGGGCATCATAGTTCTATTGCTATCGGGGGAAATACCAGAGAGAACTGTCTTCATGGAGAAAGGCATCATAACAGTTTTGAGGCCATACTTTGAGCTTACAAATGTGTCTCACTCTTCAAACTCCCACTTCCTTTTTTTTGTGAAGCAAAACTCACACTAAATGAGTTACTGCCTATTCTTTTACTCACAATGGTTAAACGACAGCTTTTTTTTTTTTTTTTTTTTAAAATCTGTATTATATGTTTCTGTGGCCTGCCAATTTGGTTATACATTTGAACACGTAAAATTAAGTCACTTGACTCAGTTAGATGGATACTGAGTTATTGCTCCATGTGAGCCATTTAACTAGTCAAGTAGGAAAACACCACAGTAAATGTTACTGTTTACATTATTAAGGATTTTGACGAAAGATTTGAAATTTTGTTTTGTAATTCAGGCTGTTCGTATAGGTGATTTGGAGTTGTTTAGGAATGTTGCGGATAAGTTTGCAAGTACATTCAGCTCAGACAGGACTTGCAATCTGGTTGTGAGGTTGCGATATAATGTTATCAGGACAGGGATTCTCAATTTAACCTGCATTTCACTTGTTGATGTTGCTCACAAGCTGAGGTTCCCCGAAGCCTGTGGCGAATGCTAAGAAGGAAAAGGAAAGTGCAAAAAAGAGGATGGAAAGAACAGAAGGAGCAGGAGCTTGCAAAGCATATTGCCGAGGAGGATGGCGATGAGTTCTAAGATCACACTGCTACAGTTAGAGCCTTAGCTTGGTGCCCATTCCAGGCTAACTTGCTTGCTTCTGATGGAGGTGCAGCTGATGGATGTATTAAATTCTGGAACACCCACACCGGAGCTTGCTTGAATCCTGTCGATACCACGTCCTACCCACAGGAGGAATGGACGGTTTGATTATCAATGGTGATGTCAGAATCAGAAACCACAATGTAGAAACATCTAGAGGACATCATGAAGAATTGTGTGGACTGAAATTGTCTGCATCAGGACAACATTTAGCAAGTAGTGGGAATGACAACCTTCTTCATATTTGGGATAGATCAGTTGCTTCTTCAAACTCTCCAAACTCAATGGCTTCACAGACTCGAAGACCACACTGCTGCCGTAAAAGCCCTTGCTTGGTGTCCATTCCAAGCTAATTTACTTGCCTCTGGTGGTGGTGGAGGTGAGAGATGTATTAAATTCTGGAATACCCAGACTGGAGCTTGCAATTCTGTGGATACTGGATCACAAGTTTGTTCTCTTCTGTGGAACAATAATGAGAGAGAACTTTTGAGCTCTCATGGATTCACTAGAAAACAATTTGACCCTTTGAAAATATCCATCAATGGTTAAGATTTCCGAGCTTACTGGTCGCACTTGATGTGTTCTATACAGGGCTCAGGTACTGATTGATTTAAAGAAACGTGTTTATTTTCTCCTCCCTTGACCATTGCTAATATTGTTTTTGTTAATTGTGTAGAGTCCAGATGGATGTACAGTAGCATCTACAGCAGGGGATGTAGGATTTTGTGACACCTGAATTTGCTAAACCTGCTCTTAAAGCCAAACCCAGAGCCATTTGCTCATTTCAATCGCATCCCTTCAGTTATTTGATGAACTGCTTCTAAAGTTCTATGCATGGCCCAGGTACTGGTTGATTTATAAAATTTGATATTAGAAAGTTGAGATTAGCTTCTTCTTTGGCTAATTTGTTTTTGTGAACTGTCCGTGTGCTCATTCTGAGTATCTATGGGAAGGTTTACAATGAGCTGAACATATTCTTCTGTTATATACAAGGTAAGCTGTTTTTAGTATCCATTGATAGGTACCATAGTAATGCCAAAGAATAGAATGGTTTGCATCATTTCCCTTAAATGCACTTATTCTTGCAGATACAATGCCTATGCCATGAAATCCTGTTACTCAAATGTAGGTGTGACATTTGCTAAAAAATAATAGAATGGTTGCTATCCAACAGAGAGTCAAAAGAGAATAGGACGGTTTAACTCTTATCCTTAAATGCAGTTATTCTTGCAGAAACAATGCTATGCCATGAAACCCCCTATTACCGTAAGTGGCCATGAAATTTGTAAAAATAAATAAATAGAATGGTTTGCACTTTGCATCTTTTCCTAAATGCACTTTTAATTCCTAATTGCTATGAGACCCTGTTACTCAAAAGTGTTTGAAATTTGTAAGCATGACTTGGATCCATAACACATTAGTATTTGGTCAGCTGGCATATCAGTGAGTTAAACTAGGTCTGGGATTTGCTATCAGATACAAAGTTCTCAATTTTTCCGTTTTTATTGCAGTTCTGAAGCTGTTGTTGGATTTGTTAGGCACAGTTGGAATTTACAAGCAGATCTTATTGCATTCTGAAGATGTGTGAGAAAGTAGATCAAGGCGAAGGTTATTGCAAAGAATGTTCTGGCAGTTTGCTTTTGATTCTGAGCGTGACAAAATAACTGAAGTGAAGCTCTTGCTGGGTTCGTTACACAGAGTTGGGTTATAAGCAGATTTTATTGCAGTTTTCAAGATATGTCGATACTTGAGTAAGAATGTAAACTGCATATATTGTCTTCTTGTACACTTTCTAGAGATAGATAGACTGTAATGCTACATAAGCCCTCCATCGTTCATAATATATCATCTTCTCATTGATGGAGGTAGGCATGCTGAACCACGTAACTGCTGTGTTTAGTTTTTTATCCCGAGATCACGTCTCTCAATCTCGAAGGCCTGGGTTTAGTTTTCTTTTCCAAGATCATTCCCTTGTCTTTTCAATCAGAAAGTCGAAGGCCGTGGGTTTTTCCCTATCTTTTTACAATGTTCATTGAAAGCTTGATCTTTTCAGTTTTCATTTGAAACTTCCGCTCAATTGCGGCCGTGGGTTTGAACACACTTCCAGGGGGATTAGACTTACTTTTGGTTTGAGAAAAAAAAAGAGGTTTAATTTAGGGAAATTTTTTTTTACATCTAGCACTTCAATGCTTGGAACCTCAATGCCTGGTTTTATACCCCAACCCACGTAACTGCTGTGTTTAGTGTACTATATTTCTTTTTTTATTTTGTTACATTTTTATTTTTTTACACTGATACGACCCAAATTCACTTTACAATATTGGCTGGTTTGCAGTTAAAGCTCAAATCATCTAATGAACCTTAAAACAGTCAGAAGGTGTGGAGGTCGGAAACCAGCCATGTGATTTAAGCATTACTTGGCCTCCGCAATTTTTGGGCTTATAAAATTGGCAGGGCCGGCGCGGACGCCTACCCATCAGAAACAAATTATGACGTAGACTCTCCTTAGGAAATCTTAGGCCAGCGCCCACCCAAAGTGCAATGGGAGTCACAAACCTAGGCCATGATCCTTCATGATCAACCATAGACCCTGTCCAGGTAAGTATGACCTCTGGGCTCCTTTCAAGCTTCTCTTATAGTCTTGTTTTCGTCCTGTTTTTACTTGCCTGACCTATGTGGACTATTATCTTATATCTTTGATCGGTCCTATGCTATAATCATCTTTCCATCACTGCACCACCAAAGCAGTATGAATGTCTCTTTGAACAAAATCTGTGCGTGAGATGATTCCTGTTGAATTCCTGACTTCTGAAAATTAGATGGTGTAAACACAAAAAGCAAGAAGTCCGTCTGTGCAACGCATGAATATTTTTGTTTGTTTTTGGTAGGGTGCGCCAGACCTTGCAATAGTGCAATGCAAAGGCGACGCATGAGAACCCAGCAGCAAGCTGCTGTGGTGGGAACTCCCCAATGAAAAAAATTAATTTAATACCGCGCCGTCACATGGACGAGCATACAGCTATTAAACGATAAGAACAGATACTACACTTGATCTTAGCCTATAGGCCGAGAAAGGTATGCTTCTCCAAGTCTACGACTTTGCTTCTTATATGCCCCAGTTCCGTCCACTCTTAAAAATTTAGACAGTGTGGGACTAAATCTAAGTTCCCTACCTTGGATATGTTTAGGCTTGGTACAAGTAGGCTGAGATGAGTTCTTGAGTGTGGAATGATACGGCTGAAGAATTGGAAAACAAGAATTTATACCCATAGTTATGGGGAAAAATGCAGAATGCATTCATCACATATTGATGCCCTTTCTCTCGTGAGATATGTTCATCATGTTGGACATCACCAGAGAAATCATTATGATTCACATCACAAGATGTCTGGATGCTTAAAAGCTGATGATACTGTACAACTGAATAGTTGAGAGATTCCCTTCAGCATCCGCATGTGCAATCTACCGAAAAGATTTACCGCTTCAACTCCTACAGTATGGACAAGGCAATCTACAGTTCTACACCACTTTGATTGAAAAGTTTACTCTCATAGATCAATGTACCACATTTCTTAAAAATAAACCAGGGATGGCAGGATGCCCGACAATGAGAAGTCATCTAGTTCATGGAATGGTTTGGTTTGGTCATCAGAAGAAAGAAATAGGCGTACTACCAAAAATAAAAATAAAAAAATGCAAGCAAGTGTAGGATGATATATCCATATAAGAAAAGATGGTACCCGTTGCAGATTCTTTGAGTTGCCGCAACACCTGACAACAACATCGAGCAAGAATACTGCAATCTCACTAGTTCTAGAAGAATGGAGATGTACAAAATCATGAGGCAAAAATAAAATGAATGGAGATGCAGGGTATCGAACCCTGTACCTCTCGCATGCAAGCGAGCGCTCAAACATTTGAGCTACATCCCCGTAGTTGTTGGACAAGTTTCTTGTTCTTTTTTTCGAGATTTAACAATGTTTATATCTTTCCTCCCTTTCTGCTCTCAAATGCAGTTGTATAAAACCGGTTTGGTCACCTTGAAGGGAATCATTCTGGCTGTAGATTTTGTGATACTAAATGTAGCTTACCAAGTCAGCGGAAATGTCCATTACATTAAATTAACTCTGAAATCTATGTATAGACAAAGTTAGAACAACTCAATAAACAAAGAAATCAAGAAAAAGATCCGAGAGATGAGAAAAATTAGTACATGATGTATGTTCGTGATTCTGTTCAAATTTCTTCAGTCTCTCAATTCTCGCTCAAAACTCAGCCTTTCTTTATCTCAGTTCGTGACTCTGCTCAAAGCACAGATCGAAAACCTAAAAAGCATAAAAGCAAAATTGAAATCGGGCTAAACCTAAAAAGAAAAATCTAAGGAGAAATCTCGGCTCTACAATACAGAGGTTTTTGATTTTGAAAGGAAATCTCACTCTGTCTCGTCTTCTTTGATAAAATAAAAAATAAAATATGAGTTTGGGACTAATTTTTCATCAAAAACGAGTGCGAGTGTGAACTTTTGGGACGATATGTTTCTCAATGAAAAAATCTTCAAAATGGGTTTGACAGTTCACTACCGACAATCACACAGTAAATAACCGGGCTGGTCCATTGGGCTCCAATCAAACATCCACTGAGATTGACTTAAGGGTATTTTAGTAATCGAACAATTTCTCATATAAAATCAACCTAGACCTAATTCTTTTGGTAAGTCATCTTATTTGAGAGAGAGTAGCAGTCAGTGTGAGTGAGCACTGAGAGAGGCGCCGCTGAAGGAAAGACCACAAGAGAGTTTGACGTTACCGGAATCAGATTCAGATGGAAACAGTAACAGCCAATATTAGACAGTTTTTCCGGTAAGATCTGTAAAATACTGGTGTTCAGTTTTATCATTGTCTTAGCTCCCAATATTAACATTTATGGTTTGGTTTTTGTTTTTGATGCAGGGTATGAGATCTGGATTCAGTTTCATGTTCATCCACAGACTCTTAAGCTGGAAAAATAAATCAGCTATTGTATTTCTGACAGACATTACCAGCAAAATTGGGTTTGATCTGTGGAAGTTTGAGCCGTTGATCTGTAAAAGATCTTATAAAAATTGGTAATCACTGGATTAATGATGTTTTATGCTGTTTGTTAGTATCAATTAATAGGATTGGGACAAAGTATGTAAATGGTTTAGTAGGAGAAATATCAGGGTGTATTCATATCTGATTCAGAGTAGTAGTGTTCTTGTTCCTGTAACTATTGCTTTATCTAAACATTAGAAAAATCAGTTCGGAGCTTTTTCATTTGTTAGAGAACATAATCTTTGAAGACCTTATTTAAAAATATTAGTTTGGATTTCCTTCATTTATAACTTTTGTTTGTGTTTGAATTGGTATGTCCCTGCATTTTGGTGCTTGATTGAATCTATAGCTCTAAGCTTACACTTGAATTAATATGTCCCCTGCAATGTTGTTGTTGAATCAGTTTTGTTGATACATCTGTGTTCATAATCTGTTACAGTAGTATGACCAAGAAAATGTTTTTTAACCAGGCTTATGGACATGATATGTCTCTCCACTGTGGTGTGGAGAGAGTGTTGCATAGAAAATGCCGACACATTTTGGTGCACCCCGGATATTTTTTGGAGTATGGTGTTTGGTGTCGATGAAAATTTGAAGAAATATTTGAACGTAAAGTTAAGACAAAAACTACGTAATTGGACAGAAAATGGGTAGTTCTGGTGATCAGGACTGTGAATCGCCTCTGCATTGCCATGAGAAGTTTTCAAATGCCATCTTCTGGTTTATTGAGGAATTGGATTCAGCTTTTGGATCTTGTTTTGATTCAGGGCTTCCAGAAAATGGCGAGATATAAAATTTAGCACCTTCTGGAACTGAGTTTTGTATGTCCCGAAGAGTGCAAAACCTGCCATTTTCGGGAAGCTCTGCTGCAGTTATATGTTGGCTTCGAGTGAATTAAACAACCTGGAAACCCATGCCCAACCTTCCTTCAGATCATGTAGGTTTGGACACCGCTAACTTCCGTTTGAACTAGTGCTCCATAGAGTTTATGAACTTTGCCTTACTCTGATTCTTGTCCAAGCTTCTCAAGGTTTGGATATATACGTTTCTCGTTACAATCTTAAAATTTATCCCATCATATCATATGCGGAGTCGATTATGAACCAGTCCAGTCAAGTACACATATGTTCTCGAACTGCTAGTATTATTTTATGACAATGTTCTGATACATCTTTTGCCATTCATGTCAATAACATCCTTGGTAATTTAGTAAGTATCGGATTCTGAATAAATAACAAGTCACACAAGCAGATGCCGACATTGTCGTACTACAACCAGAAGCTAGCCGAAGAGATCAATATGAAGAGAAAACATACGGAAAACCAGTTCAAAATGTTACGATATGAGAGAACTTTATCATGATCACAATGCTGTATTTCTAAAACACAACCCCATGCAGGTCCTAATTAAGCCTGGATGGTTAAGTCGCATGTATTAAGAATTTCAGAAACAAAAAAAAAAAAAAAGAATCCTACCGAATGGTAAAAGAAAACAAGACAAACAAACCAAAGAAATAAACAGAAATTAAGACATAAAAACTATGTAATTAGAGCAGAAATATAGTCTAACTAGTAATAGTTGGAATGATTTTTGGCTGTAGCGTTATGGAAATTCGGTTATCCACACCTAAAGCCAACTCCAGAGTCATTTGCTCATTTCAATCGCATGCGTTCAGTTATGTGATGAACTGCACTACAAGAGTTCTATGCATGGCCCAGGTACCACAATAACGCTCGAAGAATAGAATGGTTTGCATCATTTCCCTGAATGCACTTATTTTGCAGATACAATGCCTATATGCCATGAGACCCCCATTACTTAAAGAGTGGGCATGGAATTTGTAAAAATAAATAGATGGAATGGTTTGCATCTTTTTTTTCTTCCTAAACTACACTTCTCTTGCAGAAACAATGCCTATGCCATGAGAGCTGTTACTCAAAAAAAGTGAGTGTGGAATCTGTAAATATGACTTGGATCCATAACAGAAAGTTAAACTAGGTCTGGAATTTGCTAACAGACACAAAGTTCTCAATTTCCGTCTTTATTGCAGTTCTGAAGCTGTTGCTGTATTCGTTAGGCACACAATTGATCTTATTGCATTTCTGAAGATGTGTGAGAAATTAGATCAAGGTGAAGGTCATTGCAAAGAATGTTCTTTAATTTTCTTTGGTTGCGAGTTTGACAAAATGACTAAAGTGAAGCTCTTGATGGATTCGTTATGCACAGTTGGATTATAAATGGAAATTAGAGTCAGAAGGTGTTTAAATGGAAACCACCCACCATGTAATTAAAGCATTTCTTCGCCTCAGCAATTTTTGGGCTAAAGATATTGGCAGGGCCGGCGCGGACGCCTACCCCTCAGAAACAAATTATGACGTAGAGTCTCCTTGGAGATCTTAGGCCAGCGCCCTCCCAAGAGTGCAATGGGAGTCACAAACCTAGGCCATGATCCATCTTGACCAACCATAGACCCCGTCCAGGTAAACCTAGCACTTTTCTTGCCTGATTTCATGGGTAGAGAAATTGGTTGGGCCGATAATTTTCTTCGAACAATATCTTGGTGTGAGATGGTTCCTGTTGAATCAGTAACTTCTGAAAAAGTAGGTTGCCATATAACTGTAACGGTGTTAATGGCGATAGGTTTACACTAGGTCATTGTTGTGGTGCTCGACACCACCGGACTGGAATGTCATGATCTAACACTGTTTGATGAATTAGTAGGACATTGATCTAACTTGCAACTGGGAGCCAACATTCTGCTCAAGATTTTTAGTTGCGGTTGGATTGAGCTTAACTGGCACAGACTCACAGGCTCCGGTTCAAGGATTTCAACGCAAAAGAGATATTTAGGTGCAGCTGGATTGAGCAGGATTTACTAGACATTGTTATTATTTTTTTGTAAATTAGATCCAAGTATTGTAGGATTTATCCTTCATTAGAGGGAGCGTTCCCAGAAATTTTCGAGTTTTCAACTAGAAACTGACGAGCCTCGGTTAATACCTCATTAGCTGCATCATTACCTCAAGCCAAAAGATGCCTAACAATGAAAGAAACGACTATTTTGTATATGCAAAATGGGACTAACGTCATGCACATGTGACATAGCCGTTTGATGTAGTAACTTAAAATAAAAACCGAGAAAGGTTAGGAGCGAAACAGTTAAGCTTAAGCATCCATTGCATATGCAAATCCTATCCACCTTTCTCCAACACCTTCTCTCGACAATGCAGGCAAAGACCATTTTACTTGTCAGTTCTCTTGCAATCCTAAATCTCAGTATTTGGCAACAATTGAGTTCTAAATCTACGTTCTGTCCATTCAGATGGAGCCAACCAATCACTAGAAAAAAACAAAAAGACACACCAATTCCACCTACCATCCAAATTATATGTCCTTCCATTGGTGCTACCACTAAATACTTCACTGTAGTTGAATCTTGTAGAGCTTGAACGCTGTAGTATTTCTAGATCTTGCAGAGCTTGGCAATTTTGTTCCAGCACAAATCAATCATTGCGGTGTTTCACTGGGGAAGGGATAATCACCAGAACTTTTAAGGCTGAGCCAAAACTCGATTCCACTGCATAAGACTCATCAAAGAAAATAACTAGATAGACTTCAAAACCACGAGTGAACTCACAGATTTATTAGATCTGAACTCCGAGAGTAACACTGAATGTTTTTCAGATTCATTAGATTTTAACTGACAGAGTAAGACTGAATGTTTTTATTAGATTTGGTGGGGGTGCGCCAGTCCTTTGCAGCAGTGCTACGCGTCTCCTCTACAAGTCCTCAATTCAGTAAAGCCTGGACGGGTTTACCCATAAATTCCAGTATGTCACAAGCCTAGGCCATGATCCTTCTTGATCGACCATAGACACCGTCTAGGTAAGTATGAGTTCTAGTTGCATTTCAAGCTTTACTTATAGGCTCGTTTTGGTCCTGTTTTTCTTGCCTGCTCTACCTGGGACTATGATTACCTCTTTCATTTGCCTCTACCTTTCATGTGTAGAGAGGTTGGGGCCTATAATCATCTTTCCAGCACTGCCACCACGAAAATGTCTTTTCAACAAAATCTTGGTGTGAGATGATTCCTGTTGAATTTGTGACTTCTGAAAATTAGATGGTGTAAACACAAAAGGAAGAAGTCTTTCTGTCAGTGAGAACGGTACAATCGCGAGGTGATTATGTACCAAATCATTAATGCCTTTCACAATGCTAAATCATTATCGCAAACTCTTCAAATTTCTTATAAGATTCTCCTAAAGTGTTGTAGTATAAAGAGAAACCAAAGTCCACAGTCTCTCTTATTAGCTCATAAAACACCCACAACTCTATTCTATTTACTGATTTCATCTTCATACATTCCTTCTCCTTGTTTTATATAACGCCATATTTCCGATGCTTGCATTTTCAATTGCAGGTAATGTCGAACCAGTAGGTACTAGAGGGAGCACTTCCTGAAATTCTCGAGTTCTCAACTAGCAACTGACGAGCCTCGGTTAATACCTCATTAGCTGCATCATTGCCCCAAGCCAAGAGACCTAACAATGAAAGGAACGACTACTTTGTATATGCAAAGTGGGATTGTAAAACTGGTAACATCATGCACAAGTGACAAAGCCATTTGACGTAGTAACTTAGCATAAAACTGAGAAAGGTTAGGAGCGGAAACAGTTAAGCTTAAGCTTCCATTGCATATGCAAATCCAATCCACCTTTCTCCAACACTCTCTCGACAGTGACGTTCTCTTGCAATTTTTCAAATCCTAAATCTCAGTAATTGACAAAAGCCACAACTCTATTTACTTGATTTCATCTTCATAAATTCTTTCTCCTTGTTTTACATGGCACCATATTTGCGCTGAACGGAAGTTACGAGGAAACCACCAATCAGCTATGTTGCTAGTGAATGCAGAACAAACCACAGGACCATAACCCACATTTCCTAGGATCGGAACCTGGCGCCGATATCGTAGTTGAAGGTTTTTTCCCATTATTTTCTTACTACTATACTTCATATCAGCAGGGATACGAACAAAGGTTCTCAAATTTCCATCTTTTTTTAGATCAATCAAACAGTCAGGAGATAAGTACGTATAGGAGATTGAAAACTATACTTTTCTAGTTTGAATAGAAGAAATTGTTCTAAAGTTTCTCTACATGTGGTGTAAACATCTAGACTCCTTTTCTCTTACAGTTCTTGCATCTGCTTATTTTCATCTGCCTATTTCTTTATATGCTTGTATCGCAGGATTCAAAGGGGTCTTGTTATTAACTTGTTAGACAACAATATCTAACAATAGGAGCCGGTGGTTGTTGGAGTTTTAATTAATTGTTCCGTATACAAAACTATGGCTGAAATACGACTTAACGTGAGAGTTTTTGAAGCTGAATGGTGATCTAATGCTGTCCAAACCGTGGCTAATTGGCAGTTTCGGGTTTGGAATGTCTACAAGGTTTACTCAGATTAGGAAACTTGTATGACGAGTATTTTCCAAGTTTAGGGTTTCTAAATTAAGGTGTGAGGCTATTCTTAGAAGTTCTTTAAGACTTGGAGAGCAAGGATCTAATTACTATATAAGAGGGCTTATATGGTGAGTAAAAATCATCCTTTACTTGTCGTGTGATAAATAAACATTTTATTTGTGTGTTTGAGTGCTCAAGGAAGAAGAAAAGAGAAAGGAGATAATGGAATTTGTATTGAAATTTATTCCTCTTATCTTATTGTTGTTAGCCAATCATTCAGTGATGTGTTATTCAGAAGCAGAACCTATGGAAAAATTAAAGTAACATATGCGTTTTGCACCAATGTGCCTCCCTAGCTAAGGCGCAAGTATTTAAATCAATGGAGGAATGCAAGACCAAAGTTGATTTACATGAGGTTCGAATTATGATGAAGCTGAACTAAAAATACTCTTTCAAGGTAGTAGGAAGATCCTTTTTCTGCCAAGCACCGTAAGAATTTGGAGTTCGATGTTATGCTTGAAATTTGACGAGTACAACTTCTAGGTTGGAAACATCTGCTCTGTCAGAATCTTAAGTCAGTCTTTCAGAACGGTACAAAATCAGTGCCTTTCACAATGCTAAATCATTAGCGCAACTCTTTAAATTTCTTAAGATTCTGTTTCTAAGTGTTGTAGCATACAAATCTATTTCTCTAGCTTACACAATGAAAGGATTTTATATGTTCTTTTCATATTGGAAATATCACTATTCTTGCAAGCCAACATTCTGCCCAAGATTTTTAGCTGCGGCTGAATTGAGCTTAACGTCACAGGCTCAAGCTCAAGGATTTTCGATAAGACTTAGCAATTAGCTGAGATCAAATTGCTACACATTGTTATTTTTGTAAAAGTAGTTCCAAGTATTGTAGGATTTATCCTTGATTAGAGGGGAGTACTTCGAGAAATTCTCGATGGCCCAGGGAGACCTAAGGCCGAGGAGGGGGTTTGGAAATAGTTTCAACCAGCAACGGACGCGCCTCGATTAATGCCTACGTCCCTGATAATGGAGGGATCCACCACATTATTTTGTACTCCCTCCGTCCCACCATTAGATGACCTACTGTCTAAGATCTTGTCCATCATTAGTTGACTATTTCACTAATTAAAGGGATATCTCTAAACTACCTTTTGATTGATTATCGGTATCATAAGAATATGTATAATTTGATATTCATGTTTATACTCGTTACGTAGGTGTTTTAAAATGATTTTCAACGGTACAAAATTTACGAAAATCTATGGTATAGTTTGAGAGATAAATGATTTCTAAATTTTACAAATTATTATCCATAAGGGTATAGTTGTAAAAAATACTTAAAAACACTCATATCTTCCAAAATTTCTTAAGATTGTGCAACTTCAACTAGGTCATCTAATAGTGGGACGGAGGGAGTAGTACATTTACATCCCTGACACTAATTTGAGTAACTTGATGTACAAATGACAAAGCCATTTGATGTAGTAACTTGGAATAAAACTCATAGTAGAAAGGTTAAGGGCGGAACAGTTAAGCATAACTTCCAATGCATATGCGAATCCTATCCACCTTTCTCCAACACCTTCTCTCAACAGTGCAGGCAAAGAACATTTTACCTGTCAGTTCTCTTGCAATCCTAAATCTCAGTATTTGGCACAATTGAGTTCTCAATCTACGTTCTGTCCATTCAAATGGAGCAAACCAATGTCCACGGTCTCTCTTATTAGCCCATATAACACCCACAACTCTATTCTCCTTACTGATTTCATCTTCATAAATTCCTTCTCCTTGTTATACATGGCACCATATTTCCGCTGCTTGCATTTTTCAGTTGCAGCTAAAGTAGAACTACTCCAGTAGGTACTAGTTGCATTTTCAATTGCAGGTAAAGTCGAACCAGTAGGTACGAGACTGGTATCACATAATGTAGCTTAAACCCATGAATGCAGATGTATCATAATAAATATAAGCATCAATAGCTTCACGATTGTACTTTATTTACCAATCACACCATCTAATTCCCACTTGCCATCTAATTTATAATATCCTTCAATATTATACTTCAATTGCTGCTACCATCTAATCTTGTAGATCTTGCACAAATCAATCATTGCGGCTGTAGTATTTCTAGATCTTGCAGAGCTTGGCAATTTGTTCGTGCACAAATCAATCATTGCGGTGTTTGGGAGTGTAGTCATGAAGGGAAGATATAATCACCAGAACTCTTAAGACTGAGCGAAAACTCCCCACAGCATAAGAAGACTAAAAATTAAGGAGTTGACTCACAGAAGAACGCTGAATGTTTTTATTAGATTTGATAGGGGTGCGCCAGGCCTCTGCAGTAGTGCAACAGAACGGCGACGCATGAGAACCCCAGGCAGCAGGAAATTAATTTAATACCGCGCCCGTCACATGGACGAGCATATCAGATATTAAATTGATAAGAACAGATACTACACTTGATCTTAGCCAAAAGGCCGAGAAAGGTATGCGTATTCCAGTCTTGCAGTTCAGGTTTTATAGGTTGATATTTTCAATACGAATTACGGCATAGCAGACGTGGGACTAAATATTAGAACTGATTTTGCCAAACACTGGCTCAGGCATCTGTTTTATGTGGTTCAAAGAGAAATTTTGCTAGAGCACACGCCGTTACATGTGTATCCTAACTACGCATGGAAGGGAAACATGTGGGATGTTTCAATCAGCAGACCATCTTTTTAGTTTTTGCAATATATAAAAGGAAAACAAACTAAGAACAAGAAGAAGTGCTGCCACTAGTAACTAAGAAAACTAAGAAAACAAACTGAAAGAAACTCTTGGCATATTCAGTGGTGGTGGTGTCGTTGGCCAAGCAAATGTGTGCATTATATTCAATTTTATAAAAAACCATTTACAGCAGCAGAATTTCTTTCATAAAACCAAAACCAGGAAAAAAAGAACACTTGATTCCTTCAATCCCTAAAAATTCATTTTCAATGCCTTCACGTAAAATGCACTCACCAAAATATTTAACATTCATGTTCTATGACGGGTCTATGATGGAATTGTTTATGCAAATATCAGTCAAATACACGTATTTCACAAAATGCGTAAAACTGAAATTCAAAAATTCTTATTTTAGGCCAACCTGTTTGGATTAATGGTTCCACCTATTTGCCACCCACACTTTTCCTATTTACCACCCGCATCAGAATTTCTAATTGAATTTTACCTTTCGAATCTATTTTTCCTATTCACCACCCATAAAAAGTCAAATATAATTTGACTAAGCCACTGTTATTATTCTTCTTCCCCTAACGGAGAGGTCCTCTATTTTCTCTAAAAACACAAACACTAAACCTCTGATTTGTTTAATCATTATTGTTCACTAACAGTTTATGATTTTATTTGATATTTTGTCATTAAGAGCCCAACATTGGTTGGTTAATCGGTGACTTACTTTATTTTTTGTTTTAAAAATTCGTTGAAGTTGTAGTAGTGGTGGTGAAGTTTAATCATCAATTTACTCTTTATTTAAGCAGCAACAATCAAATCAGGGTTTAGTTTAGACCCTGTTTGAGTCTGCCCATGAGTTTTCCGATGTATATATTCGCTTCATATGAATGTAGCCAATCAACATCTACACATTTACACAGTTTATACGAGCTTAAGAATCATGCTGAACAACTTCAACCATCATTTTATGATGAGAATAATGTGATGAGTTATCCCGGTTCTACAGCGTCTACGATTACTAACTGAATTAAATGAGTTATCCATTCTCATTTTAAAAAAATCATTAAAAAAGATAGCCAAGTGAGGTCGGTGGGTGGAGATTGAGAAGAAGGTGACGGTGGTGGGGAGGAGAAGAATAGTTGTTTTAGGGTTTTTTTTTTTTGGTTTAGTATTTAGGTGGTTTTAATATGGGGTGTAAATTAAAAGTCAAAGAGTGGTATTTAGGATATATTCTAAAATATATGGGTGGTAAATATGATAAATGATAGTGGCAATTAAGGTGGGTGGCAAACAGCCAAAACGTGGGTGGCAAATAGGTGAAACCGGATTAATTTTTTGCAGAAAGTAATATTTTAGGCAAACCTAGTAAGATTTTATTTTTAGCATTGGGAGTACTTAAAAGTGCGCCTTACTAAATTTAGCAGATTTGACATTCGCCCAAATTTACCCGATTCCATTGTGATTGAGATTTTAGGATGGGCAGTAGTACTTCAATAGATCTCTGGTTCGTTATCTCATCCTGTTTCCATATGCACCTGCACCTTCACCTTCACCTAAGGATTAGGTTTCCGTATGAGATTGTATCCTGTTTCTATGTTTATAACCCAAGTATGTAACCCTATTTTTACTCTTATATAAATAAATACAAAACCTCTTAGGGTTAATCTCTATCTAAGCGATTCTCTTATCGCAATAAAGTCACTGATCCAATATTCGCTAGATAAACACTCTCTGGATACCAAGCCTTCATTCATTCTACAACTCTCCCATCATAGTCACTCCTCCACAACCGGAACATCTTCACCACCGGCCCTCTTTTCACTTGTCGAGTGTTTGTTCTTTTGTCGAAATTCTTCTCCTTCCAGTAAAACACCAAAAGGACGGAAAAAACAAAACGAAACATTCGCGAGAGGATCTTTTGGATCTGAGGTAAAAATCTCTCTTATTCTTCTTCGGAATTAGTCTTTATTTATTTATTTTTGTAATTAGGGTTTTATTTTTCTTGGCTGCAACTTTTTTATTAGTGTATTTCATGGTATATGTAGGGTTAAAGGTTTTATGGTTCTTGCTTTTGTTTTTGTTCTTAATCAATTTGCTTCCTTCTTCACGGATGTATTGAAAAACCTTTTGCAGCAAGAGGACTGGAAATCATTTAGAGATGTACAAAGGGTTATTATAGACTAGATGACACCAACCACGGTGGGATGGCCGACTAAAAAATTGACGTAAAACTAAATTTTGTGTTCACAATTTAGTTCCGCTCGTAGGGTGAAAATATTATTTTCCTTAGGCGGAGAAGGTATAATTTTTCCAAACGGAGACGCAAAAGTATCATTTTCCAGACGGGTAGGCCATGGTATATTTTTACTTGCAAATAATTGGTGGTGATTCAACACCATATGTTGTGCTTTCATTTTAAAATTAGTTGTTTTTTTATACTTAGTCAATCATTTTATTTTTCTTGTAGTTTTTTCAATTTTTTTAAGATATGTCTAATTTTAAGCTATGCCTAATTTTTAAGGAGAAAAGATACAAAATTTGGAGAATAATAAAAACTAGATGACCGCTTACCACGCGTGGGATGGCCGACTGAAAAAATTGACGTAAAACTAAATTTTGTGTTCACAATTTAGTTCCGCCATATAGGGTGAAAATATTATTTTTTCCCGAGACGGCATTTAAGGTATAATTTTTCCAAACACGACGCAAAAGTATCATTTTTCCGTAGGTAGGCCATGGTATATTTTTACTTTGCAAATAATTTGGTGGTGATTCAACACCATATGTTGTGCTTTTCATTTTAAAATTAGTTGTTTTTTTATACTTAGTCAATCATTTTATTTTTTTTGTAGTTTTTTTCAATTTTTTTAAGATATGTCTAATTTTAAGCTATGTCTAATTTTTAAGGAGAAAAGATACAAAATTTGATATCATTGTTTGTGGTCATTGCGTAGCTAATTTAAAGGGCTTTCCAAATATATAAAATTCATAAAAATACGACTTGTAGTTTGAAATATACGAGGTTTTTAAATATATAAAAAATGCATTTACTCACAGCCCTTTCTTTTGGTTTATTTACGAAAATATCTAATACCTTATTTCCCTCCTCTTTGGTTTATTTTCTGAAAATGTCTAAAGGAAAAAAAAGGTAAAATTTGATTTAGAGGGAAATCTTAGTCTTTCAGTGTCCCAGGACCAAAATTCAATCTTTTTTGTGTAATTGAAAAAAATGTCACGCCTTCACATTGACACAAAGTCACCATATATAGAGTCCTCCTCGCGCTCGGTCACTAATTATGTGGTTTTTCTGAGAAAAATAAATCCTCTCAATTGATATAAAGAAGAGAGTCGATTTGCTTATACTAAAGGTATGTATGTTGTTTGATTTTGATTATATGATTATGTACTGAAGGTGATTTTCATTATAAGTTTGGCTTTGATATTTTCGTGCATCTTGCTTTTAGGAACTGCAAGGTAATTTGGATCACTTAATATGCAAAAGCCAAAGACAAATACTTCAAAGATGCGTTTTCATATTCTACGCTCATAGGATAACATATATTGATGATTAATGGACACTAATCCAAGGTGCGATCTTCGGGTAAAGGTTTATTTGGTTGTAATTATTTCCAAACAAGCCAAGCCATCGTTGATTTGGTACCTTGGCTTACCATAAGATGTCTTAAATTATTGTTTGTGTTTTGAATTTTTAACATTTTTGTCGTCGTCATTCAAAGGTGATTGGATTTGAGATCGAAACTCGTCTATAGTCTACATCCAAAATTATGTAAAACACCTCCATAAAGATAGAGGTAGAGAGAGAAACTACGGACGATGATGACCATGGTTTGCATATTGGTGATGGTGACTGCAGAGTTCCTAATTACTCGAAATTTGAAGAGTTTTCTTCTTCTTCATATGTTGGTTTCTTCAAAGCATTTCTTTCCTCGGATTTTTTCTCGTTCTGTCACTTAGTTGATGTTCTCCCCTGCCATTGCTTTGTTTTTTTGGATCGAAATGATTTTAGAAAACTTATGTTGGATTGAATTGTAGAGTTAAACAAAGGGAATCGATGTTTTCTAAAATATGTTCGATTCACTTCATTAAATCTACAATCCAACAAAAGTTTTCTAAAAATCTTTTTCGATCCAAAAACCATAAAAGAAAGAAAAAGAAAAAAGAACAATGACAGGAGAACAATAACTAGTGACAAAAACAAGAAAAAATCCAGCAAGAAAAGCTTCGAAAAAACCAACATATGAAGAAGAAAGCTCTTCTAGATTATGACTGTAATTAAAAACCCCGCAGACACCATTACCAATGCAAAACCATTCTATGTTTTTTCTCTCTACCGTATCTTTATAAATGTGTTTTACATGATTAATTTTGGATGTAGACGAGTTTCGATCTCAAATCCAATCACCTTTGAATGACGCATTTACAAAACTATTTGCTAAATCATCTTCGGATGTGTAATGCTGCTAGATGAGATTCAAGATCCGTGGAATTTATCTCCTTGCATTTTTGGTGCTTATTCTTGAATTAATATCTCCCTGCAATGTTGTTGCAGAATCATTTTTGTGCTTTCATAGTACATTAGTGTTCATAATTTGTTACAGTCTCAGAGAATAACTTGTTCATATTAGATCCTGTAATCTTGGTTTAACACTATTTACTATTACAAAAATTCGGTTTATTTCATCTCTAAATGTTGGTGTTTCATGAATAGTTACATTACATATGAAATGCCTGCCAATTACCTGTAAAGAACACTTAATATCAAAATATGAAATAAGCCTAGTGATGATAATGCTTGCCAATTACCTGTAAAGAAGACTTGAAGCTATTTAAACTTGAATTGATATCTCCTGCATTTTGTTGTTGAATTAGTAACTCCGAATATTTGGTCATGCTCATAATTTGTTAGCTGGTTCATATCGAGCCTTGAAAGAAATACAATATGAATAATCTTTAATTTGTTCATTTCTTACTTGGGAGCAGTCAACTATTGTAAGTCCACATATCTTAGTCAATTTAACCACTTCACCGTCTATCCAACTAATTTGAGAAACTATAAGTAACTCTTACATTTTTGTATTTTTTTGTATTTTGTATGCATATAGTAGGGTATTTCTTGTAGAAAGAAATGTGGTCCTTACATGACATTTTGCATGCATTACGATTTGAGTACTTCATGTGGTGATTGACAAATCTCTTTTACCTTAGATTGGATAGGATTAGATATGTTGATAAGCATCCTACACACTTCACGGGTATGAGGGGAGAATCCAGAATTTATAAAGCAATGCCGGGAAGTTCATAATCTTTGATGTTTGCATTGAAATAGTAAAACAAGACAAAATTTCTATTTGCAATGCCCGGAATGAGTGCTGACTGAATTATTGAATTATTCGAGTGTTCTGCTTGATCTAAAATTTCTTGGAACTTCAACAAAAATAGGCATTGTCTAAAGCATATTACGCTTTGGGCTCTATATGCGGGGATTTCCTCAGTGCACTTATCCCAAAGATGCTTTTCCATAGCATATAATTATCGCATGATGACGACAAACCCCTAGTGCAGGTTTTCATCCCAGTTGGAGTTTCCAAATAAAGGGTCCCTAAGATGGTTCTCCGTTTATATCCACGTCTTGCGATCGAGTTCAAATTATTTGTTGCTAAATTTTTATTGTATGTATTAGATCAACAAGTTCATGATGTGCCAAATTTGAGCTAATGTTTAAGTCTTAGTCACCATTAATTCCTAGGGTACGAGCGTTTTTCAGTGAAAAGTGCATTTTTGGGTACCTCAATGAGGAACGCATTCCTAGCAAGGGAGAAACGCGTTCCTAGTAAGGGAGGAACCTTGCTATAAATTTAACAAATAAAAAAGATAGCGTGGATATATCAAAAAAGAAAAAAGATCTATTTTGTAATGATATAACAAGAAGATTTTTTAGATTTATTTTGTTCCTTTTCTTTAGATCTATTTTTGAGATGTTTTCTATTACATTTATTATTTTATTATCAGAAAAAGTAAATGTATCATTAATATATGTGGAAATTGAAAAATACCCTCCTTTCAAGGGTCTTTAAATACCCTTAAAGATTTTACAAATACCCTAAAGGGTATATTTTAAGTTTTTAGGGTATAGTTTTGGCACGTCTAAAATTATATTAAGTCAATTCAACCTCCGTGAGGTCGGGCCGACGTTTTACGCGTCAAGAACATACTAGTTCATATTCATTATCCAAAAAAAGTACTAGTTCATTTTCATTATCCACTTAAAAATACCACTTAGGGGTATTAATAAAATGGACAGGGGTATTCTTTAATGAAGGCCTTATATTCTAGGGGTATTTAAATAATGTTCCTTAATATATCTATGAAATTTAATTTATATAGGTGTTGATGGTGGTTTTTAAACAAGGTAAAATCGTAAAACCCCATGACCTAGTGTTACCCATAACACATCAACTAAGAGCATTTAACTCATGTAAATAATTAATAGGGGTATTTTTCAAAATACCGGATTAGGTTTTTCAAACACGTAACCCTAATTCCAAAACCAAGCCGCATATCGCGCACCATGGCAACAATGCCAAACCAAGCCGCATATCTGCGCACCATGGCAACAATGCTAAAACCAAGCCGCACCTCGCGCACCATGGCAACAATGCCAAACCAAGCCGTACCCGCGCACCATGGCAACAATGCTAAAACCAAACCAAGCGCATCTGCGCACCATGGCAATAATGCCAAACCAAACCGAACCCTGCGCACCATGGCAACAATGCTTAAAACCAAGCCGTGATATCTTGGCACCATGGCAGCAATGCCAAACCAAGCCGCACCTGCGCACCATGGCAACAATGCCAAACCAAGCCGCATCTGGCACCATGGCAAACAATGCCAAACCAAGCCGCACTTCGCGCACCATGGCAACAATGCCAAACCAAGCCGCATATCGCACCATGGCAACAATGCCAAACCAAGTCCGCATCTCGCGCACCATGGCAATAATGCTAAAACTAAGCCGCATCTTCACAAGGCGCCATGGCAACAATGCCAAACCAAGCAGATATCACGCGGCCATGGCAACAATGCTAAACTAAGCCGCACTGCGCACCATGGCAACAATGCTAAACTAAAGCATCTTGCGCGGCCATGGCAACAATGCCAAACTAAGCCGCACCCTGCGCACCATGGCACAATACCAAACCAAGCCGCACTGCGCACCATGGCAACAATGCCAAATTTCCAAACTCGCTATGCCTTTGGCCCACGCCAAATATAGCGCCTAGGCTGCAAGACTTGCACTAGGTCAACATGGCCGCACGTGCCGATGACACGTGCCAACACGTGTCATAAGCCATATTTCCAAGCCGCTATGCCTTTGGCCCACGCCTAAATATAGCGCCCTAGGCACCAAGACTTGCACCAGGTCAACATGGCGCACGTGCCATTGGCACATGCCAACACGTATCGCAAGCCATATTTCCAAGCCGCTATGCCTTTGGCCCATGCCAAATATGGCGCCCTAGGCTTGCAAGACTTGCAACTCAGGTCAACATGGCCGTACGTGCCATTGGCACGATGCCAACACGTATCGCAAGCCATATTTCCAAGACGCTATGCCTTCGCCCACACTAAATATAGCGCCTAGGGCTTGCAAGACTTGCAACTAGGTCAATATCACAGACGTGCCATTGGCACATGCCAACACGTGTCGCAAGCCATATTTCAAGCCGCTATATGTCTTGGGCCCACGCCAAATATAGCGCCCTAGGCTTGCAAGACTTACAACTCTGCACAATATGGTCAGACTTACCGATGGCACATGCAGCACGTATCGCAAGCCATGTTTCCAAGCCGCTATGCCATTGGCCCACGCCAAATATAGCGCCCTAGGCTCGCGCAAGACTGCACTAGGTCAACATGGCCGTACGTGCCATTGGCACATGCTAACATGCCTGTAGCCTAACTTGCAAACCGTGCAACCTACCACCAAGGTGATTCCACACATGCCATTGGCACATGCCAAACACATCTTTGGTGGCCTAACTTGCAAACCGTGCAACCTACCACCAAGGCATTCGCACATGCCATTGGCACATGCCAAACACACATCTTTGGTAGCTTAACTTGCAAAACCGTGCAACCTACCACCAAAGCATTCCGCACATGCCGCTGGCACATGCCACACACGCCACTAGCGGCTCTCCGCATTGCCACTTACGCCGAGGTGCAACTCATGAGCAACGATGCATTCATGCCATTGGCATGCCACATGCGTCCCTAAGCGGACCACTTGCACCCAAGATGCAACCAACACTCGAGACATCAACACAAACTGGGATGCTTTTTTAGGGTTTTGGTTTGGCGGTCATGAGATGGCGTACACTACGCTCACATTAAGAAAGCGTGAAAAGGAATAAAGCGGTCAAATAAAGAGAAATAACGGTGGAAAACGTTTTCACCCATTAACACCATGCGGTTACCACCTCCTCCCATTATTTCACCCTTTACTCTCTTCCTTCATGAGTCCGAGTACGTTTCAATCTCGACTTGTATAAATAGGTCTTACCTATTTCCACCAACACAAGTCTTGGTCGAGAAAAATACTACCTCTCGGAAAGGCAACTTTGCAAGCTCTCCCAAAAGCTTTCATCTCTTGCAAGCTTCCAAGCTTTCACTTTCCGATACAAGTCGAGATACTACCTCCTCAACACCTTTCTTTGCTTCCTCCCCAAATCAACCCTCTCCTCCACTTTGTGACCAAACGAAGTCCTGAGCAGCCATTTTCTTGGTTTAGGCCGGACATACGGGTGATCTCTCGAATCTATAAAGTGCTCACGTGCGGCATTTTGTTTAGGGTTTGAACCGGTTTCTCACTCACCTCCAAATTTCCGAATCAGCTAACTTGATTTTCACCCTATAAACAAAATTTGCGACCCACAGGCGGGGGATTGATCTATTCGGCTACAATGTCGAATGTCGATCTCGTTCTTAGGCCAGGATGTCAAGATGGTAGGGGAAGGCCACTAACCGACTCAGCGCAGTGAACCCGGTTACCGGTTGTAAAACTACACACAGCTGGGACTCGTGAAGATGCTACGCGATTGGGGACTTGCGACTGATCCGACTCAATCCCGGATAAATTTTAGGTTATCGGTTGTTAAAACTCACATGTGGAAACGGGGACTCGTCAAGACGCTACCGACAATTGGGGACTAATCAAGCGATGCACAAGCAAAGTTGCCTTGCTACCGGCAAAGCGCCTTTACTTGAGGCGTGTTTGCAAGTGAGTAAATTTAGATTGGGCCAAGATATACGACCGCTTTTTGGGTTCTTAATAAACCACCATACTATTGCGTTTTGTGCCTATTGCTATAACACACTTTCATAAAAGCAATATTCCTTTCCCAAACATAATCAGTTATATTATCAAAACCATTCATCCCGAGAAATAATCCAATATCCTCAAAAGCTAACATTTATCTATCAACCCAAGAAATCCAGAAGACAAAAACCATAAACCGGGCGCTTTGTTTGCCTTTCAAAAAAAAATTCACCTACTCCGTACATACCTACTTTGCACAATAACAATTACATCACTTTACAGCGGAACGTTACACAGCGGTGACATTTGAAGCACTATTTATGATAATATTTCCACAAGTTTATGAAAGGTATACCTGGCTACGGTTTACACCAGCACAAGAAAACAATAAAACAAATTGAAAGAGAAATCATCGAGTACATACTGGAATATGCTTGCCCACTTTACCACTACCACGCTATCGCTAACACCATGACGTGATAACAAAGCTACGAGGTAAAGGGGATCCAACCCATTTCATAAGCATAACACCTTTTGAATTTGAATAAGGAAAAGGATTTCTGCTTGAGCCACGTATGAGAAGAAACCAATGGTCCACACCATACAGAAATCCAAGCCCGGCCCACGCCAAGTCAGCGCCCATTCCACTATGATCCGAGCCTACGGATGCGTTCCCAGGATGCGCTCGACGTCGCTTGCCCGATGGACGCGCATGCGTAAACGCACCCGACGCGGGCTTGCCGCGCTTACGAGACACATGCAGGCACACGCACATGCCGCACGCATGCCAGCCTTGATGCCACACTTTGTGATACTTGATTTGCATCCTTCGAGCGCTAACATCTTGCCCTTCCAAAGACCATCTCGCCCTTTGAAACGGCACCATGGCTCCAAAGCCTTCGTGATCAAACCGGTGTCATCTCGACACGATACACTTACGATCACTGCAGGCAGAGCTACTCCGCCACCCAACGGATCTTCAAGCATGCCGACTCCAATCGCACCGCAGACGCTACTCTACCATCACGGCAAGATACTTGGAAGATCCAGGAAGAAGCCGACCTCCTTTTAGCTTTGTTGATTTGATGAAGACAAAAGATACTTTGCCAGGACGCGCATTTATAAATGAAGAGGCTCGCGTCGCTCTTGAACGCCCGGTAGAAGGGGATAAGCAATCCCAATTTCGTCACACGGGAAGATCGGGAAAGACTTCTCCAAAATCAAAAGCAAGGAAATCAACAACTCTCCCGAGTTCACGGAGACACTTCTTCCGCACAATGGGCTTGACCACAAAGTCGATACGGTCTATGATGAAACAATTATGTGAGATTCTATATTTCTCCAGCGTAGCGTCAAGAAATATTTTCACCCTCAACCGCACCGAAGATCGGGAAAAGGCGTTTCCCGGCCAGGAAAGCCGTTCCCAAACCCCAACCTCTCCTAGAAAGCACGATCGATAGATGTAATCGGGACTCCTAAACTCGTTCTCTTGAGGATGTCGAGTTTGACAGAATGTGACGCGACCTCCGACTTCAAAATGGTAGCCGTCAAGGCTCGGGAGAGTTAAGATGTCATTTTAACGTTCTCTCCGAAGTAGCTCTACATCAACGTTCTCCGGGAAGTACACATCAACTTTATCCAAGAAATCCGTTTCACTTCAACGCGTTCCGCTTCAACGCCACTCCTTCCCGCAAAGGGTCGTGCCGCCACTCCTCATATCATGGAACATAGTCACAGCCCGGCCAATCTTCGTAGTCAAGGAACACCTTTTAATCCATCTCGCCAAAATTCGTGATCATGGACAGTTTGCTCGCTTACGCATCCATCCAATCCTTTTACTTCCCTAAGCCCATAGAACATCATTGATCTACTTTGTTACCAACGACAATATAGCTTCTCCGATTACATCTCCTACCAAGAATGACCCTCATTCGTTGATACCGACGGAGCTTCACCGCAGCGAAATTACTACAAAGAGGGAAACACGTAAACCATACTTGAGGACGGAAGATATACATGGATCCCTTCATCAAAGCTCCGAAGACACAGGTCTACCAAAATCTTACCCACAACAAGGTCCTCTACTCTTCAAGGGTGCGGCGTAAGAATGTCATCACCTCTATGTCTAGAAGACGCCTTCAACACTTTACGAGGCTGCGGAGGATCCAGAGCACGCACTATCCGAATATGTCATCATGTAATTTCGAGCATCCAGTGTCACATCCGGCAAGATGCATCGGCACCGAAGTTTTTTCTCCCAAATGGGAAGGGCGTACATAATCACTAAAGCGTATGACAGTGGTTACTACAAGATTATCAAAGAAGATGGGGAAAACTAGAGACAGTCATCAACGGAAAGTGGCTTAAGACATACTACGCCTAATCACTTCCTGCAACATGCATACATCAAAATTCCTACTCTTCAAGTCTCGAGTTAAATCTTAAATCCTCCGAGACTCCAATGCCAAAGCTTTCTCCTCTTCCAAAGATGGTTTTACGTAAGCGGGAATCACACCGGCAAGAAGAATACCGGCTCTGTCGACTTTCACAATATTGAGACGATCACGCAACCAGCTGATATTAAACTCAAGGATTCGCGGAGTGGACGCTATGTTCTCCCACCTTTGAATGGCTAGCTTCTGCGGCACGAATGGACGTATTCTCTATCTCGGCGATCATTGGCAAAAGACGAGTTCACTACGGAAACCAAGGCGGACGGAACATCACTTCCTTTGCGCTCCACGAGTAGCGATATGGCCGCATGTCTTCCATATCCTCGTATAAAGGACCACGAATTCTTTCGCACTGTGAAACGCTAACATTCCGATAATTGGAGGAGAGACACCTCATACGAGTCCCAACGACGAACTGTATAGGGGTATTCATGACAAGAGAGCCCTAAATCGAGCGTTCTCCAAGTGCAGCATCAACAAGGTTGGATTTGAAGGGAGGGGAACGACTAGGTCATCCTCATCGAAAACACTAACGCATGCTCCCAGGATATCTCTTTTGCACAAAGGAGAATTTTTTTCATTCATCAAACAAGCAAGAAAAGCGTACGTCGGTCCACCAAGAAGAAGAAAACATACGGGTATGATTTTCTTAACCCGAATAACCTTTGTTGGGGTGCTCTGCCAGTCGAGACCTCGCGCCTTCACCTCGGAGAACTCCGGATTTGGTTAGAAGATGGTTCGTCTCGTGCGACATGCCAAAGAGAGAAACTCAACAAGAAGAACCCTTTCTCAAACGAGGAGATGATGCAATTACGTTGGGTATGAATACGTAACCTTAAAAAAGGAAAGGAAGCAATGAGGAACATAACGCTTCCTGATTTTATGGACAATGCCCGATCGGGCGCGCGCGCGTGAAGGAAGGCAAAAAAGGAAACTTTGCTATGCAGCCAGAAACACCTACTCCCTCCTTGTTTACAGGTCTCTCCGGCTAGCGTAATCGCCTTCCCCACCTTGCGCAGGTCCCTTGACTAGCACGCTCGATTCCCAACTCGCCAACTTCAATGACCGCCCAAGTCACGCCAAAGAAGCATGCACGACTTCCCTACCTTGCGCCGGCCCCACCGGCTAGCACGCCTGGTTTCCTAACTCGCGTCAACTTCCTATGACCGCCCAAGTCACGCCCGCAAGCACGCATGCCTTCCCTACCTTGCGCCGGTCCCACCGGCCTAGCACGCCCGGTTTCCTAACTTCGCGTCAACTTCCCTATGACCGCCCAAGTCACGCCTGCAAGCACGCACGGCTCCACATTGCGCCGGTCCCACCAGCCTAGCACGCTCGGTTCCCAACTCCGCCAACTTCCCAACGTCGCCCAGTTGCACCGGCCCCACCAATTGTGCCGGCCTCCGGTTGTGCAAAACTACCGAGAGGCAAGGATTCCAAATCCTATTTATAAAAGGTCGGACAAGCCTCCTCAATTCTCTTTACGGTTTCTTGTTGATAGTTTGTCACCATCTTATGCTTACCTCGCAACAAAGCCCCTGCTCAGGAGCTAAGC
The DNA here is from genome assembly GCA_023531295.1 of Papaver armeniacum. Lineage (NCBI taxonomy): Eukaryota > Viridiplantae > Streptophyta > Magnoliopsida > Ranunculales > Papaveraceae > Papaver > Papaver armeniacum. The sequence continues at coordinate 32,936 of JAJJWW010009981.1, forward strand.
GGGGGACTTAATGTTGATGGTGGTTTTTAAACAGGGGTAAAATCGTAAAACCCCATGACCTAGTGTTACATGCAACACATTAACTAAGAGCATTTAACCTTCGGGTGTAAATAATTAATAGGTATTTTTCAAAATACAGCATTAGGGTTTTTCAACACGTAACCATAATTCAAAACCAAGCCGCATATCGCGCACCATGGCAACAATGCCAAACCAAGCCGCACCACCGCGCACCATGGCAACAATGCCAAACCAAGCCGCACCACAACGCACCATGGCAACAATGCCAAACCAGCCCCGCATATTGCGCACCATGGCAATAATGCCAAACCAAGCCGCATACTACGCACCATGGCAACAATGCCAAACCAAGCCGCACCCTCGCGCACCATGGCAACAATGACAAAACAAGCCGCTCATCTGCGCACCATGGCAACAATGCCGGACAAGCCGCACTGCGCACCATGGCAACAATGCCAAACCAAGCCGCATACTTCGCACCATGGCAACAATGCCAAACCAAGCCGCATACTACGCACCATGGCAACAATGCCAAACCAAGCCGCATCTTGCGCACCATGGCAACAATGCCAAACCAAGCCGCAAGACCGCGCACCATGGCAACAATGCCAAATCGTGCCGCATGCTGGCGCCATGGCAACAATGCCAAACCAAAACCGCACCCTGCGCACAATGGCAACAATGCCAAACCAACCCGCACCACAACGCACCATGGCAACAACGCCAAATTTCCAAACCGATATGCCTTTGGCCCACGCCAAATATAGCGCCCTAGGCTTGCAAGACTTGAAACTAGGTCAACATGGCCGTACGTGCCAATGGCACGTGCCAACACGATCGCAAGCCATATTTCCAAGCCGCTATGCCTTTGGCCCACGCCAAATATAGCGCCCTAGGCTTGCAAGACTTGCAACCAGGTCAACATGGCCGTACATGCCATTGGCACATGCCAACACGGGATCGCAAGCCATATTTCCAAGCCCCCATGCCTTGGCCCACTTCAAATATAGCGCCCTAGGCTTGCAAGACTTGAAACTAGGTCAACATGGCCGTACGTGCCGATGGCACGTGCCAACACGTATCGCAAGCCATATTTCTAAGCCGTATGTCTTTGGCCCACGCCAAATATAGCGCCCTAGGCTTGCAAGACTTGCACTAGGTCAACATGACCGTACGTGCCATTGGCACATGCCAACACGTATCGCAAGCCATATTTCCAAGCCGCTATGTCTTTGGCCCACGCCAAATATAAGCCCTAGGCTTGCAAGACTTGCAAGCTCAGGTCGACATGGACGTACGTGTCATTTGGCACATGCCAAACACGTATCGCAAGCCATGTTTCAAGCCTCTATGCCATTGGCCCACGCCAAAATAGCGCCCTAGGCTCGCAAGACTTGCAACTAGGTCCCAACATGGCCGTACGTGCCATTGGCACATGCCAACATGCTCGCTGGTAGCCTAACTTGCAAACCGTGCAACCTACCACCAAGGCATTCCACATGCCATTGGCACATGCAAACACACATTTGGTAGCCTAACTTTGCAAACCGTGCAACCTACCACCAAGGCATTCAAGACATGCCATTGGCACATGCCAAACACACACACGGCAGTAGCCTAACTTGCAAACCGTGCAACCTACCACCAAGGCATTCCGCACATGCCGTTGGCACATACCACACGCCACTTGCAGCCCGGCATTACCACTTACGCTCGAGGTGCAGCTCGCAACGAAGGCATTCCGCACATGCCATTCGCACATGCCACATGCGTCCCTGCGGCGCACCACTTGCACCCAAGATGGAAACCAACACCTCGAGACATCAACACAAATCTGGGGGATGCTTTTTTAGGGTTTGGTTTGGCGGTCTAACATGCGGCGTACACTACGCTCACATTAAGAAAGCGTGAAAAGGAATAAAGCGGTCATATAAAGAGGAAATAATGGTGAAAAACGTTTTCACCCATTAACACCATCGCGGTTACCACCTCCTCCCATTATTTCACCCTTTACTCTCTTCCTTCATGAGGCCGAGTACGTTTCAATCTCGACTTGTATAAATAGGTCTTACCTATTTCCACCAGACACAAGTCTCGGTCGGAGAAAATACTACACTCTCGGAAAGGCAACTTTGCAAGCTCTCCCAAAAGCTTTCATCTCTTGCAAGCTTCCTAAGCTTTCACTTTACGATACAAGTCGAGATACTACTCTCCTCAACACCTTTATTTGCTTCCCTCCCAAAATCAACCCTTCTCCTCCACTTTGTGGGAAGCAAGTCCTGGAACGGCCATTTCTTGGTTTAGGGCCGGACTTGTGCAGTTGATCTCTCGAATCTATAAAGTGCTCACGTGCAGCACATTTGTTTAAGGTTTGAACCAGTTTCTCACTCACCTACCAAAATTACCGAAATCAGCAAAACGATTTTCACCCATAAACAATAGGATTTATATTTTATGTTCCCGATACGTTCCTCGATCATCATTTTTGAGAATGTTACGTATTTTCGTTTCGATACTCGCTCCCATTCCCGTTCCTGGTGACTAACTTTAAGTAATACCTATTTTGTGTAGCGTGACTATAGGCTCTAGAAATTGTAATAGCAGGTCTGCTTACTTCTAAAAAGTCCGGAACTGAGTTTTGTATTTAGTGCAAAACCTGCCATCTCCGAAACATTCGAGCTAATGCGGTGTATATGTTGGCTTTGGAGTGATACGCATGCCCAAGCTTCCCTTCAACCATGCAGGTTTTTCAGACACCCGCTAACTTCCGTTTGAACCAGTGGCTATAGTTTCATATAAGATGCCACTCCTTTCACCTGGAATGCAACGTCGGATGAGAGAACTCTATCATGATCATAATTCCCATACAAAGGGATCAATTTGTAAACGGAAATAAAACAAAATATTTTCCATTAATCAATTTCTCTCCACTTCAATTCAGTACCAAAGTTGGTATGTTTCTTCAGTTCTCTTCAAATGGTGGAATTCTTTGTTGGTAACAGATAAAATTTGATGGTAGTTTGTGTTGGTTAATAGATAAATTGTGGTGGTGTTCAGTGTTTGTTAACTGATAAAATGTTTTTTTTTAGAAAAATAAATCCTACCGGACGGAAAAAGAAAAGAGATAGTCTTTCAATCTTTCACCTGGAATGCAACGTCAGATGAGAGAACTCTATCATGGTCACACTTTCAAAAACACAACGCCATGCAGGTCTTAATTAAATCTGAATGGTTAAGTCGCGTGTATTAAGAATTTTAGAAAAAAAAATAAAATAAAAATAAGACAAGAACACTATGTAACTCGACAGAAAAATGGTCTAACTAGTAATAGTTGGAATGATTGTTGGCTGTAGCGTTGGCAATTGCGTTCATCCGCTTTGTAGTAGTAACACTCTAGGTCGAAGATGAGATGAATGAAGCCTTTGGTATTTTCTAGTTTTAATATTGTAGGCCACTTCGTATTCACGATCATTGTGACGGCATTCCATGATCACTACATTCGGATCCACTAGATTGAAAGCTATGAAGAAATACTCGAATTTTCTTAGCGTGGAATTTTCTTAGCCGTGGTATTACATATATGCCATCTTCATCTTCTATTTTAGTATTTTTACACACAGTGCCAAGTCGATCCGTCGGCTACGGCACATCTCGGAACACCCCAGGACAACGGTAGTGCTTACTTCTCTAACTTTTCAATGTGGCCATGTGAGCCCTTTTGACTCTCAAGACATTTTGCTCAATATTAACCCTACTACTACCCTCGGGCAAGTCATATAGTCTACATTCACCACCACCACCACCACCACCACCACCACCGAGTGTTGTTGTGGTTGTAAGCTATCATTTATCTCCTCTACCATCCATCCAGGCACCATATTCCCTATGGTAATTAAACTACGTGGAGGGTGTGATATAGAGCGGAAGCGTACGGTAAATCTGCCGGGCTTTGATTTAGATGGGAAGTGGTTATAAGATGACATTCTTGCACGGTCAAGGTAGTTATTTATATGCAACTCGTGAGAGCATGTAACTTGATGAGTACTCCATTTACCCGTATCGAAGAGAAGATCCGGAGAGAAAGCTGCGTGATACGCAAGAATGCAGGATGTTTATTACCTTAAAAGTTGTCGAGGAAGATTCGCAAACAAAACCATTAAGACCCTCTTTTGATATTTGGCAGCTGGAGAAAGTGAAACAGATTTTTACGGTGAATGGATTTGAGATGAAATACTCCCATGTAAGTTGGCGGCAATGGCCATATTCTTTTAATGAACAAAACACAGACCATTACTTGAAGCTAAAGGGAATACGTCCTTGAATATGCCACTTTCTTTTGTTTGCGCATGTCGAAAAACGAACTCAAAAAGGAAACCTAGATATGAGTTCATGGTGAAGTTGAGTAGATGAAGTTAAAAGTACGAGAGCTTATGAATGGCAACATTGGTGTGTGTAATGTGAAATCAAAACTATATCGGTTAGAGTGTCCATGGGATATTACCACCACCACCACAACTTTTCATGACAAACAAACTAATGAAATATGGGTTTGAGGAAAGTGATAAACATGATTTCGATACACACCGAACTTGATTGATTTTAATGGAAGATGAAGAAATATCTCGAACAAAACATCTTGTTAAACTTACTTGATGATCTTTGTTGTTGATTTGGCTTGACGGACGATGATAGTTCATGTGAAAATTACGCATAGGCATCTTCAAAGTACAAGAATTGAATTCCACACTTTTTGTTTGTCATGTTTTTTTTTTTGGGGAGATTAGGTTAGGTTAGGTTTTTATATACGTGCTTGTGCTTAGTAAACAATACTACGCCCCTAGAGGTGCCTTTCTACATATATATACTGTAGTTATTAAAGCCTTGGCTTTCCCATGTAAGCACTAGGAGGCTTAGAAGTTGCAACTTGAGAAAGCGGAGAGAGAGAGAAAATTGATTTGGTGAATGACTTCCACAAAAGGTATGGAGTCTTGGAGATCTTCTATTTATAGCATAGGCGGGCGAAAATACATGAAGATCCTAAATATTAGTCGGAGATGGTTGATGACCGAGACTTGGTTGTGGTTGGTTGAGCAGTTTCCTTTGTTTGTGGAGTTACTCGGCTGGGTCTTGTGTGACGATCAATGGTTTTGTTGACACCCTCCCTCAAGTTGAACCGGAGTGGACGAATGTTCAACTTGCCTCTTAGATGTTGAAACACAGTAGAAGACAATCCTTTAGTAAAAATATCACTTAGCCGATCCCTCTGACGATAAACTGAACTGAAGTTGTTTGCGTGCCACCCTTCCACGTACAAAATGGTAATCGATCTCTATATATTTTGTTTGGAAATGGGATTTCTTTATCGAGATATGTGGCACCAAGATTGTCACACCATAAGGAAGGTGTAGGTGGTTGAATACCCCTCCGGAAAGATTGGATCCATATTAATTTAGTGGCAATAGCAACTCCTCGATACTCATAGCACTGAGCTTGGAAACGGTTTTGCTTCCTTGCACTCCAAGAGATTAGATTTCAAAATAGATACGGTACCCACTGTAGACTACAGCTGCGATCATCATTTGCACATGATCGCATCGAATAAGCATGAAGAGAGTAGTCTTTGCCAGGCCTAAAAAATAAACCATAATCAAGTGTCTACTTCAGATATCTCAAGATTCGTTTCACTAATTCCCAGTGTTCTATATACGGCTCATGCATATACGACACGCCTTGTTAACCACTTTACAAAAACCGACCAAAAGCTACTTGACCAATGGTAGTTTCTTATTCAATCTTTAAAGATTGCAATCACTTTATGCAATTAGTGTTAGTTGCTCACCTTAGTGGCGGAAGGGGGTGTTGTCTTATGTTTAAGGCAACCGGTGCGCGAGAAGTTAGTTGATAGCCACATCTTAAGCTACTAGTATGGGTAGTTGATAAATAGTAGGCACCAAATAGATAAAGCCACTACCTTTTGTTATTGTCACGGTATTGGCGAAAACACTAAACAACCACAATCTTTTGGTGGGTTGATTGTTTTTGCATCTAAAGGTCTATCTAGTGGACAACAACATAAAACCACTCTCTTTAGTAGTGGTTATTTTTATTTGCCTAATCATTTGAGCCACTAATTCTTTTGTCTAGTTGTTCAATAGTTTACCGACATACGACTAAAACATATACAACTACTGTTTGAGTGTCTTAACTTTTAGAGCCACCAGTGTACCTAGCAGGCTAGTAGTTTAATTGTTAGAGCTACTAACACCATTTAGTTGATTGCCATATTTTCCGTTATTTTTGTGGTGTTATTATTATTAGCTAGTTGGCTTATTTTTGGCCGTAATTTTTGCTATAATAATATTTTATTTCCAATATTACAGATCTGTGTCATTATTATCAATATTTTGTTTCCAATATTACAGATCTGTGTCATTATTATCATTAGCTGGTTGCGTTATTTTGGCCGGAATATTTGCGGTTAATAATATATTGTTGCGCTATTTTGGCCATAATATTTTCGGTTAGTAATATATTGTTTCCAATTGGATAGATCCGAATAAATGAAATTTCTATAAAAAGGAATTATCATTAATACATATTGTTTCCAATTGGATAGATCCGAATAAATGAAATTTCTATAAAAAAGGAATTATCATTAATACAAGGAAGTTTTCCACGGATTCTGGTCAACAGAATAAACTTCTAAAAAAATAATGATTATATTTAAGAAAATTATTATATTGAGCCTTGGAACGATTACACATAAAAAGGGAAAATAATTTCTTTATAAATCTGTAACATACAAAGAAAAGAAAAAAAATACACAAAAAAAAAAAACAAAATTATGACATGTATACATTAAGTGGCAGAACGACAAACACGTGACAGAAACCTTCTTAGGTGGCTTTTCTTTGGAAAGCGAGAGGAATGATCCAAAATTCAAATATATAAAGACGTGATTGCGTATCCTAGTAACAGTGTCATGAAAAACATTGCCGCATCAGGCCATCAGGGACTGTCATAAAAAACATTGTCGCATCAATAAGTGAGGCGATAGAATTCATAACCTTAATAATTAAGACAACTGTACCTTAAAAGATTTGATGCATAAAATAGTTGCCATACTGCTTAACAGATTTGGTTTCGACAAATCCTCATACTGTACCTTAACAGATTTGATGCATAAAATAGTTACCATACTGCTTAACAGATTTGGTTTCGACAAATTCATAACCTTAATAATTAAGACAAAGCCTCACATGTATCCTGCACCAAAAAGACATGAGCAATTGCTATATTAGCACTCCACCAAACAAACTGTAAAATAAATTCAACTGTAATTGTCATGTGTAACTCATTTTCCACATCTACATTGGAGATAATCTCTTTGTTAACAACAATATATGGATATTGTGTTTGTAAATCATCTAACCAGTGGATACGGAAACCATCAAAAAGCGCAGACAATCAAAACATGGAAAATAGAAACAGATTTAGGGGCTCAAGCAGTAATCACTAATCTTAAAGTAAGCTCATCTCATTTCATATAACTTTCATGTTTTCAGGTAACTTTGAACTACTGATAAAATTGTTGAAGTCCACAGCATCGTGAACAACTTTGTTCCTACCGTGTGAAAAGAAAATTAGGTTAAGGTCGACTTCTTCCCAGACTCAAGCAGAACTTTGACATTGTATATGGTTATGCATAATATAGATAAAATCTTACCAAGTAACAGAATGGTATGCTTCAAAAAAAAAAAAAGGTAAGAGAATGGTTTGTCGTGCGCCTTGAATTGTCAAAAGCTTACTGGATGATAACGAATCAATATATTTCAATATTAAACCATTGTTTCATGTGGTGTTCAATCAAAAAAATAGTAGCACTAGCATACACACAACAAATAACATCTATCTAGAACAGAACTTCATTTTCAATTATTACAATTGATCACCTGTATGAAATCCATCCACACCCCATTATACTATCACAAACAGTACATTCAACAAAAAATTATTTATATTCAGAGAACTATCAATTATGATTATCAGAAATCGGTATTAGTATCAAACAAAAGTAAATCTATCCACAATTAAGAACTTACATGATCCTCTACTTGAAAAATCAAATAAAACCCATGACTAAAAACCATCAAAACGTTAACCAGAAACACACAACAAAAATAAGAAGGGAAATCCCCTTAACCAATAACAACATGAAAACCCCTAAATTTTCATAAAAATATAGGACCCAGACAGATATGGGTTTCCCAGATGCAAAAAATAGGGGAATTCATAGTACATTGAATCAAATCAACCCAAAATTGGGATTGTGTATGCCAAATTAGGGTTATCAAGAAAACTCACAGACTGATGGTTATCCGAAAAATAAATTAGGAGGAGCCCTGAATACGATAAGAACATGGTAACGTCAACCCACTTGCGTTTTCCTTTCCGTCGCCAACCTTTAAACATCATAGAACAAATCAGAAACTAGATCTAAATATAATGCCTATATAAAAAAAAAAAAACATCGGAAATGAAAAAAAAAAAAACTGACCTGTCATCGGTAATAGTTTTTTATTTAGCTCTATCCTGGAAAAATCTGCGGAAAAACACACTAAAATCGTTTAGAATCATGAAGGAATCATACATAATCGTTTCAAACAAACCATGAAAAATAATCAAAACTCACCGCCAATTAAATCTTCTAACCATCCCTAAAAATCTTTATACATAGCAACAATGCTTGTCATGGTGTGGTAAGGGAGATGGTGAATCAGTGATGGCGGCTTGAATCAGAATGGATATTGTGGTTTGGGGGTGATTGAGAGATGGAGAGCGAGACATGGCGTAAAGTGCAGTGTTAGGGTTTTGTTCAATATTTCGGTGCACGCAACACATAAGATTTAGATGTTTGATGACAATGAATTTGACACGTAGATATCAAGATGGTTTAGATCTTTTACCAACTAATCTTACCCGTTCATTTTGGGACCATGTTAACAGTCAAGCGCCAGCATAATACGTTGTTAACTTTGTAAAATTAATTTTAGCATTTGGGTTTGTGTTAGTAAACTTTGCCACGTGACAAACCATTGGGCCGTTACATTACCGGAGGTCATAAGAATAAAAATCAAACAACTTTAGGTCAGGATTTAATAGGGGTGAGCATTTGGCCCGTAATCCGCGGATTTAATCGGACCAATCATTTGTGGATGGATCTCGGACCGTTCGTTAATGGGTTGGATGCGGATGAAATTTTGAAATCCAACGGATTACGGATCGGGCCCGGATGCAACCTTGAAAATCCGTTGGACATCCATATCCGTTAAAAATATAGTTCTAGAAAATACTATGGATAATTTAGGAAGTTTTAAGGTGTTTGCTTGGTGTTGTACATGGCATTTTATATTTGTATACATACATATGATATGTTGGTTTTATAAGAAGTCATTTGTGTTGGCTTTATTTTTTTTACTATAAACTTTACCTAAAACAAATCCATTAGATTATCCATATCCAATCCGTTCATCCGTGCATCCATTGGATGCAAATCCGTTGGATCTGGATTGGATGCGGATGCCAAATTTGAAAGTGCATTGGATTGGATGCGGATGAGGTGAAAACCGGTTCATACCGGCCCATGCTCTATTAGTCAGGAATACGGTTTTGTATTAATCGACTATACCAAATTTTTAGTTATAGAGACGATAGATAGGATACTAGGAGATCTTAATCGGGAAATGCGAATTTTAATGGTATTACTAATCTAGTTTGCGAAGGTAGCTTCACCTTTGGTTAAAGTGGTGGATTTTGAGTCACCAAACAAATTCAAAATCCCCTTATGAGATTTTAGATCATGAGTATAGATTTTGATCAATTGCAATAACGAACTTTAGTTAACGAGACAATTTATTTCGGCAATCAGGAGATCTTGGTCCAGAAATGCACGTTGTGCAGATACTAATCTAAATTTGCGGAATTTACTCTATGGTTAGAATGGCTGATTTTGAGTCACCAAGCAATATTTAAAATCTAAGTGAGATTCGGGGTTCGATTAAAATATTATTGGACCAATCACAATAACAAATGTTGGGTTAGACATGTGATTTAACTGTTGGGAGATGTATATTGTGCGAATAATTAAATATATGATTTTTCTTATGTAACTCGAGTTTTCGTTAAAGTATTCGATTGAGTTAACAAGCAAATTCAAAGAACACTTATGAGATTCTATATCACTAGTATGGTTTTTTGATCAATCAGAATAATAGTTTTCCTTTATAATCTAATTGGGTTTGGGTTATTGAGATTTTTTGGTAAGAAGATGCATATGCATACATATTATATTGGTAATAATCTGATTCTGACTAGGTAAATCAACTTCTGGTTAAAGTGGTCGACTTTGAGTCACCAAGTAATTAAATTTAAATTTGAAGGTTCTATTATGAAGTTTTAGGTCACGAGTATGGTTTTTGATCAATCATAATAGCAAATTTTGAATTACGAGGCATTTGCCTCTTGGTTATCATGAAGTTTTGGTCCAAAGATGCATATTTTACGTGTTGATAATGATCTGGTTATTTCTAATCAACAACTTTAAGTTAAAATGACCGATCTTCAGTAACCATGCATTTATTAAAAAATTAAATAATTTGTAACATTTTTGGTCTCGATTATAGTTTGGCACTAATCAAATAATATGATTCCGCTAATGTAACTCGACTTTTGGTTAAAGCGGCCGATTTTAAGTCACCGAGCATATTCAAAATATCCTTGTGAGATTTCAAGTCATGAGTATACTTTTTTTCGCTCATGGTAACAAATTTTAGTTCGCAAGTTAATTGTTCATAAGTTATTAACAAATTTGTCCAGTACATTCATATTGTGCAAATAATATTCTACTTCGATCAATATCATCCCATCTTATTCAAAAATCCACGTAAATTTTGATTCTGATTTTTGTTAGATGTGATTGCTTATCATTGGATGTTCAAAAATCAACATAAATTCAGTTGATTCAATGCTAGAACTTTGTTGGATTAGACAACCTTCTATTCAATACTTACAAATTTATAGAAACTCACTATATTGGCTACACCGAAACAAGGATTATCTCGATGAATGTTGGGTACTTAGCGAAATTTGGATGTTATAAAATATTTGGACACAACTAACTTGATGAAATTTCGGCTGAGACGAGATTTATTGAGATCCAGCCAAGACATCGCCGAGACAAGCTTAATACATGAAAATTTAGAAAAAATCTTATCTTGTTCGACCTTAAAAAACTTAATGTTTTTACTTTTCATAAATTTTGGAGGTGTTCTTTATGTCAATATATAAGCTTCACATAAAATTGAGTTGGCCGGGACTGAGGTAGACAACAATGGCAGCATAAACTGGATTTGTATGAATATGCTGCACCATCTGGTTGAAGAGATTGATTTGCATTTTGTTTATGGGTCGGGTTTAGTTTTAACCGAATACCCGTCATCTTCTTTACCCGATTCTCTGTAACCATGACATCGTGAATTCTTTCTCTTACCTTGATTGTATCAAATATGATATTTTTTTCAAATTTTTATCACTACTAAGTCTTGTTTATATAAGAAATTGAAGTGAAATTGCAATTGTTGGCTTAATTTGATGAAATTGTTTCAAAATTTTCAATTTTAACTCTTTTATTACGATTTGAAGGTGCAATTGATAGAGCCACCAGGTAAAATCTGCTTAAATTGTTGTTAAATTAGAGTTTAATTGTCGATGAATTAGAAGAAATAGAAAAAATTTGACAAAAGATGCTCGAGAAATGAAGAATTTTGAGCAAATCAAAGGAAAAACTTGGTTATAAAAATAGGGACTATAAAAGGGTGACGGACAAAATCCTGGAGTCACCCTATAGAAGGCCTCCTTAACAGTCGGTCAATCAAGTTTCAAAAAAGAAAAAAACTAGCGATCCGTATAGCAAGTATCCGACCAATAGAAAACAAGAATCTTTGATCGGACAGATATAAATGAAATGACAACAAAACACACGGATGAGGACCTTATCCAATGGTGATGTGATTGCCGCCCAAAACATTTGGGGGTAAAATAATTCGGCGGGAATTTTGGCGCCCAAGTTTATATCTACCGCCAAAAATATTTTCTTATTGAAATCTAATAATGTAGAAACTTAAAATCGAAACCTAAACATGAGACCACCAGAAACCTTTGGCCTCTCACACGTTTTGAAACCTATGTCTCTCCACTCTCCGAAACCTAACTCCCACGCCCCTTGTACAAAGCTATCTTTTGAATCTTAGAGCTTCTCTCTCGTCTTGCGATATCAGTCTCAATTCATCTCAAAAAACTATCTTCCCTCACCTCATGAGCCTATTGAATCAAGGAAAGAGTTTACGCTAAATAGAGGTAAAACTTATACCCAGTTTAGTTTTTATTTTTGTTTTATTAATGAAGTAATCGAATGTTTAATTTTCCAAGTCTTTGTTTTAATTCTAAGGATGAGATATATTCCTTGGTCATTTACATATCCGATCGGGGAGCTTGTAGTTCAAATCTGAGATTTTGTATACCATGCAATTCCAATTTTTGTTTGATTAATTGATTTATCTGTTTTATAACAAGCTCTGATTCAATTTCTCTCTCCTTTTGAAATCGAAGATCCGGAACAGAGAAATTAATCAATTATGGTTATGTATGGGTATTGTTGTAAGAGTTTGAAATTGGAAATTCTTGAGTTTTGTTCTCCTTGGATCGGTAATGGGAGTTTTCTCAACCCGAATTCTAATAACTTAATTTTACTTTGTCAATAACTGTTCTTGTCAAAGGGTTGGTATTCATTTGATTTCGGGCTTTCTCGGTCGAGTCATTTAATTAGCGGTTTTTAATCAATTTGTTACTTTGATTTTATGCAGTTTATGTTGGAATTGCTAATTGGCATCGCATGGAATTGGGTTCAAACATTTCAAATACAGTTGAGAAGGGTGGTGATATAGTCTTCCTTGACTCAAAGGTAAAATAGAGTTTTATGCTTAGGAAACCTCGGTTTCGATTTATTATGGCGTGCAACGATAGAACATTCTCCATATTCCAGAGAAAGGAAGAATCTCACTCATGTTTTGTTGTTTCTTGAAGATGCGAATGTCAATTTTTGTTTCATTTCTCTTTAAATCTATGACGTTGCATGTTTGAAAAAATTACTCTGAGAATTTTCCAATAGATTTGGTTAATATGATTTTGACGAACTTAGTTTGTGATTGTATTTTCAGATGCAGGTTGGATTTTTTATGAGACAGTTTGAAGAGGGTTTTAAGATGATATGAACTTACAAAACAAAGGGTAGACTCACTCTTGGAAGTATTGCTAGGTTCAACACCTCGGCTGGCTATTTGGCTTCATAACACTGCTCTTGTTATCAAGTTTGTATTTTTTTAGGTAATAATTCTTCTTCAAATTTTATCTCAGGGATCTATTATCTGAATGTATTGAGATTTTTTTAATTATTTTTATTGCTAAAAAAGATCTGATGTATAATGAGGATTAAGTGTTTGCTTCCATTGTTTCTGATTTCTTCTAGTTGAGAATATGTTATGTAGTAATTATGGTTCTGAAAATTTTGTGTAAAGCTTCACAATTCTTTTTTTACTCCTCAATTTATAGTGTGTATTTTGAAAAACTGACTTAAGTTATCTAAAGATTGAGGTTCTGGTTATATAACTTGTAAATTGGTTGAAGTAAAAAGTTGTGTTTCATTTGATGGTTTCCGTTGAAGCTTAGTTTACGAATTCTGCTTCCTCTAAGGAAAGTCTGCAATTGAGCTGTTTTAAGATCCATATTTAAACAGATGTACATTTTTTTAACCACTTACTATGTTTTGTAGGTGCTTGAAATGATTGGACAATTAACAAGTTAATGCGGATAAGGAACACACCTTACATTGAAGGTAATCTAAAAATGCGAGGTTATAATTACGTATAACGATCCATCAATATTGCAGCAATGATGCTTCTCCGCTACTTTGTGCCTCCGTCCTGTCATAATACATATTCTATTTTCTCACAAATTTCAACATATCTAGACATGGAATTGATTGGGAAGTGCCTAATTGTATCTCTGTCGTTCTCTGTGTTTGATGGTATGATTAGTTTGATGCTTGTTAGTTATTTGTTAGTCTTGAGAAGAAGATTAGGGAGTGGTTTTTCTCTCCTATATTACTCTTTTTTCCAGTTTCGTTTTTCTTAATTTTTCATGTAAGATGGCGGGCATTTTTCGCGCTCTTTGATGTTTTGGGGAAATTTTGGATCACAAATTTTGGGGAAAAAACCCCATTTTTTGAAACCCTAACTTACTTTTCCCCTCTTTCTCCTTCCTGTCTCTCGCGTTCTTCTCTCTAGAAAAATTTACGAGCTCAAAATCTATAGAGTTTTCTTTCTCTGTGCAAGTAATCGAAACTCTCTCTTTTACTCTTAGGATTATGCTTATCTCTCTTGAAAAATGGAATTAATGAAAAAGCTGAGCAATATAAACATACCAACTCTTCTGTTCTGTGGAAATAAAATATAGATGCATAAACATTGATTACACTCCTTTCTATATTCTGTGAAGTTAGTTTGAGGCTTTGAGCTAACGGAATGATTTTACATATGGGTATTGTTTATTTACTATTTTGTTTGTCTAATCTTGGGTTTTAAGCTAGTTAAGTAGACATTACCTCGTCTCAAACGTCAATCATTTTGAAATGTGATGATTTAGAGGAAAACATTTATAGTATTATTAGGCAGGTTAGAAAGCTGAACAAAACATCTACAAAATAATATATCTGCAGAACTATGCAGCAATTTTTCAATTTCTAAACTTCACTAACACATCCAGTAGAGTTTCAGCATTTGGGGTTCAGCAATATAGTCCTTGTACATTTTCCCTCTTGATCTTGTGTGCAGGCCCCTGCTCTTTCGAGGAGTAACGTCCACGAGAACATTGTAAGGTTAAGGTATTTTTTGAACTTTTTTTTTTTTATCTTTGTTATGTTATCTATGTATTTAATATCTAGGTTGTGAGTTTAGTTAAATTGCAAAGTTTGTTTGTATCCATAGAGTTGTTAATTTTGACCTATTTAAGTACGATGAAATTTCCAATCTCTCTTTGATAGTTGTTGGTTCCCGAAAAAGAAAAGACAATTTACCATTTATATCTATCATGAGTTTTTGTTTTTTCGTTCTTAATTGTGGATGATATTTTGTGCGAGAGATAGTCGAGACATATCCGATCGTAATAAAGCTCGAGGTATTTGTTTTGATTCTGTAATTGACCCGTTAGTTATTGCTCTTTTGGTAATTATGGATCTCATGTGTAAAGTAAGCGTGTGTTTTATTGGAGTCTCTAGGTCAGATGTCTATGACAATAAGACAAGTCTTGTTTTGAATGATTTTATACACAAAAGTACTTTTTCTTTTGTAGTCTTACTTTCTTCAAGGCAAAGAGTTTTCTAATAATTTTCGAGACGATCCATTGGTTCACTTTCTATTAATTTTTGAGACCATGGGTTCTAACTCTTTGTGACTTTACGGCGACCTCTCATGACTATGGTTAGATTTGAATGATTGCCTAGTTGTATCCTACCTTAGATGTGTAAGATACGGTTCCTATATGCTTTTCCTGAAATTTGTAAAATGCATTCATGTAGAAGGTATCGTGCCTTATGGATTTTGCTCAGTCAAATAATTTATTTTTCCCGATATAAGAATGCATCAGTTGTGCAGTCCAGACTTCTTCTTTATTCCCACTACATGGAAACACTACTTTGGCTGGCAAGAAGGGGACACAGTCACAGATACAACCTACGTTGCTGCAGATGATGATTAATGGTGGTGAAGAGAAGGAGTGGCGACTTTCTTTAATTAGGGATATAGTTATACCAAACTATCATCGTTCCCTAACACTTTTACCATATTGCAAATCTCTGAATGAAGTTATTCTTAAGGCTTCAAAATATCCTATAGCGGAGGGTTTTGCTGCAAATGTCTGAATGATAGCCTGCAGTTAGGGAAGGTGCAGTTTAGGCACGATGTTCACATGTATACAGTAGTCAAGTTTTTATTTTTGTTTATGAAGAATTTAACTCTTTTCTGTCTTGTTTGTTGTATGGAACTTTTGAACTACGAAAACTGAAACTGATGCCCTAGACTGTGACTCTGGAACTTTTGAACTACAACGAATTTTGTTTATTAAGCTATACACATGAGCATCGTCTTTGTTAACTTTTGTTGATTGAAGTTCAGGCCTTAGCCTTCATTATCTCTAATATCTCTAATATTATGACCCTTTAGACGAGGAAAGACCAGATTGATTAATTCCATAAAACGACTTTTGTTTGTCTGCCTTCTTTTTCTTAAAGTTTGATTATTATTATGTAGCGCATCTAATTGTATTTGAAATGTCTCCCGAGAAGCATAATACCCGACATGGTTAAACATATTAGGACTTTCATTATGGAAGTCAACCTCGTTAAGGCTCAAGGACCTTGATGGTGATGCGAGAATAAGAGAACTCGTTACGGTCATATATCACTTTGCTAGTTTGAGTTCGGAAAAATTTACATTTCTTTCATAGTGACTTGCTTTTACTAACATAATTTTTAATGGGAATTCATTACGCAAGCTTTGTTACTTAAACTAGCTATCTCGACTCTTAGTTAAGCTACTAAGATGGTTAAGTTGGTTCCCCAAAGAAGCTAAATGAATATGGCTACTGTCGTTGGTATTGTTGTTTTCCAAATGTTTAAGCAACTAGGCTTTCTGGTAGTGGCGTAATTTTAGTGGCTGAAGAGGGAATTAGGCAACTAATGTCTTACCGTTGATTTTCTCCAAGTGGTTGTACGTCTCAAGCTACTAGTTCGTTTGTTAAGTTGGCCCACAACTATAGCAAATGGCTTATAGAAACTATAGTTGCTTACTGTTTAGTGGCTTAAATTAATATGCACCCCTAGTTGCCTTTCCTAGTGGCCTAAAATGTTATGCAACTAAATTTTTGCTGCTGTTGAAAAATTTTAGTAGCCTTTG
>JAJJWW010009982.1:0-19956 GCA_023531295.1 Papaver armeniacum
TGCGACACCTTCGCAATGTAGTTGTTTATTACTCTCGCGAAGTATTGCTGTCGCGATATTCTGGTCCTACACCGGCACCAAATTGCAAAGAGGAAAGAGAGAAGAAGCTGAGTTACCATCAAAAGCAACCAACGAAATATTTCTTCTATGAAGATTATCAACAGTTGCGAGCTTCTCTAACACCATTTGCCACAAGAAGAAAGTTACTTATGGGGACAAGCACGAGACCATATTTTCTTTCTTAGGAAACGCAACATTATTGATAGAAATGTCGTCGTTATCATAAGAAGACTTGACTGAAAAGACACCGACTTGTCGCCCCACCCAAACCAAAACATCCTCCTCGCCGAAAAAATACAATGGAATTAAGAAGATTGATTACCTGGGTAAACTCGGCGATCTCTATATCATACAAGCGCCTACGACTAATCTCGAGGTTCCAATGGCAGCCATAGTCATCCTGGATTAAAGAGATGAAGCAAGGAGCAATTCTCAAGCTGTTAGAAATGGCATACAACCCGGGGAAAGAGGTGGCCAATGGTCCTTGCATACACCATTTATCCTCCCAAAGATGAATTTTATCACCTCTTCCCACCTTAAACTGTGTGAACTTGAAGAAGTCATCCGCAACCTTGGAAATATTTCTTCATAAACTAACACCATGAATATTTTTAGGTAACTTAGTGCGCCACCCTAAATCACAAGATCATACTTCTCCATAACTATTTTAGCCCAAAGAGCGTCCCTTTCCCTACCAAGGCGCCACTACCATTTTTTCAAATAGATCTATTAATAACACTTAACTTTCTAATACCTAGACCCCCATGTTTGAGAGATTTACAAATTTTGGACCCACCAACCCAGTGAGTACCTTTTTTTTCGGCCGAGCTATGCCATAAGAAGTCCCGAATTATTTTCTCAATTTGGTCCACAACTGATGTAGGCTCCAAGAATAAGGAGAAGTAATAAATAGGTAAACTAAGTTAATTAGAGTAAGCTTACCAGCCTTAGAGAGGGAGCTTCTTGTTGATGGTGGATTTTCGTTTAAGGTTAAATTTCAGTAACCGTAAAATCATGCGCGACATCTTGTAAAAGATAAAGCCGTTTATAAGTGACGGATACTCCTCACTTAATTCACCAAGAATGGAGCATGTAGCAACAATCCCATTTCGTGAATACATGAAATTCCTCCAGTGTTGGAGCATGTAGCAACAATCCCTTCCCGTGAATTTCATATCACCTTTGTATTTCCGTACTCATTATCACGTGGCATGATGACCGAGTGTTACTTTATGCAGTAACACGAACCTCCAAGCACTATGATGAATCATTATCGTTGTGGCATGACGATCGAGTGTTACTCTACAGAGTAACACGAACCTCCAAACACTATAATGAAATCATGTACGAAATACCCGTATGTGCCGATTCCCTGTGTTATACTAGCCCGAGCCCTCCTGTGTTATACTAGCCCGACTGAGCCCTCCCTGTGTTATACTAGCCCGATTGAGCATCCGGACACGACCATATCAGTCCGATATGACTGATCGCAGCCATCCAACTCCACAAGCATGATTGGATGACCTCGCATCAATTCCATCACCCCTGCAGTGCATGGAATACACACGGCCGACCCCGCATGGTCGACCATTGGCCTTTGCTTGCCAAGAAACCGTCCATACCAAGCATTATGGGCGGAAACCCTAAATTAGGGTTTGCGCATATTACATGTGCCGCAAAACCTGCCTCAACCATCCATCTTCGCAGGTATAGATGGAGGGTGTAGATGCATCAAAGGGCCCTGGAGCATGTCGACACAATCACCATGTGACCGCCACATACATGACAAGCCGGTCAAAACCAACCATGATTGGTTACAACAAATTGTCCGCCCGAAAGAGCATGGTCGCACGGCTTTGCAAGCCAAAATTAGGGTTCAAGCCATCACGCGCGTCCATCTTTCTCCCAAGACGAATGGAGGGTCACAGATTAGATTGAGCAAGGGTCTGGCCACACCAAAGATGACCACCGTGAGCCCATCTACCTCCTCATGCGGCCGGCCAAGGCATATCATGCTCGGCCAATCCAAAACGCCCGCTCAAACATGCGTGGATACACTTCCCAAATTGCAAATCGATCTCGACCACTCAACTTCACCGACGAATTGGGTGTCTTAGATCACGTTTTCATGAGACTCGTAAGACATATGCGTGAACATCAGCCTACCGTCTACACGCCAAACCAACCTGGCCAAGACCGACCAAGCTAGGGTCGCCTTGGAAAACGCGTCGAAAAGGGTATGGCGCGCGCTTCTGCGTATCAAACTCTTATCGCAAATCAATCTCGACCACACCTCTTGACGGTCAAATCGAGTGGCCCAGATCGCTTCATGAGGGAACTAATACAGCACCTACACCATCATGCCGCCAACACGCATGTATGGTCGGTCCTCTCCAAAATCCTTCCCACGCTTGGTTTCGACCAAGCTAAAGAGTGATGCTTGCGCACCTCTTCAAAAAACCCTAATTTCATCCACGGTCGTATGATGAGTGTCTCAAACATCATGTCATCCGTCTGACCTCACCAGCCTTGGTTATACAACCCCCGTCAGAGTTATTTGTTAGTGAGGAGTCATTACCCATCACTTTACCACACCGTACGCAAGACTCGCATAAAATACACACGTACTTCACAGAGCCGACTTTCGAATAACGCAGTTATTCAATTCAGCATTACATGCTATCTTTCGTGGATCCACGATCCACATTCCAGACATCAATCATGTCACAAACCTGGGATACATATCGGGGTATTGGTCCAAGTGGTTTACAAAGTTGTGCAACGCGCCATCACAAGAACGTGTTAGGAAGTCATGGATGGTTAGAGATGAACAGAAAAGTGGGCAAGACCGGTCGTGTGTTACCGACACACAACTCCACTACTCCATCATTCCACTACCTCCACTTCCCACGCAGAAACGTGAATGAGGCTCAATGACTTGTATAAATAGGGTCTCCGCCCTATTTCCAACAACAACAAGGGAATAACGGAGAACAACACAAGTTCGACGAGACGGAAAATCAACATCCGTGAGCCTCCTTACATTAACCGTAAGCCTGCTCACTTTTCCGTCACAAGTCATAAGCAAGCCAACACCTTCACAATCTCAACACCTTCTTCGCTTCCTCCCTAAGATCAACCCCATCTCCTTCACTTTGTGACCGAAACAAGTCCTGAACGGCCATTTCCTTGGTTTAGGCCGACTTTGCACAGATTGATCTCTCGAATCTACAAGCACTCACCGCGTAGTGCATTTGTTGAAGGTTTAGATTCATTCCTCATCCACACCCCAAATTACCAAATTCTCGTAGAGTAGTTTTCACCCATCAACACCGGGCATACCACAAATGGGAGATTGATCTATCGGTTGCATAAAATTGAATCCTCAATTTTCGCCCATCTCGCAATGTATCCTAAACTACAGCGGTTCGGGATATCATGGGAAGCATACTGAATGCCGGAGGATGTCTTGGCAAATCGCCGGTATCACCAGGAGGCAGAGCGAGACATTTCGCCTTTTGAATGATATAGCGGCACAATTACAAGAAGGGTCGACGAGCATCTACTCAGGCAGCACAAGAAATGTTGAATCATTAGCCAGGAGTCACACCTTTACCGGTGGAGAGGCAAAAAGAGCGCGTAATCGCAGAGACTCGTGAAAGATGAACAACATGGTCCAGCCGACAATGAAGATCCGAGGCAACTCCACCGGATAAAAGACTTGTCCGAATACTACAATGTCTCGACGAATAAAGAAAGGGAGCTGCAGCCTATGGAGCCCTACTAGAAGATTTGTATTTCAAAAACTCTTATCAAGCACGGAAGACCGTCCAATCCGCGTCGCCCTTCCAACCAATCAAGGAACGCTGAGGAAAGAGAAATCAATCGGAAATGCTCGAACGCAGGATGGGAACGTTCAATCGGCCATACCAGCAGACATTACGACACCTTCCACATCCTCTACCTAGGCAAGCGATCCGCAGATATGATGGCACCCACAAATCTTCCAACCTCATCTCCCGTTCCACGTCAAAGCCGCGAGAGACGTGGCAACGCCCACTAACGCAGGAAAAGCCAGACTCAAGGTACTTACATTTCCCATTCCCAATGAAGAAGATTCTGGAGCTACTGGAGACATGGGTGCGAAATGAAGAGGTGGAGCTACCCCCGGTATGGCGTCCGCCACGATCAAGAAGTAATGGACCTGAGGTACGGTCATTACCACCTGTTCCTTCATCACCCCACTGCTGAATGCATCGCTTTGAAGCGCATTGTTCAGAGAAGCTCTGTTCGTAAAGATACTTAAGGAGGATTTTCTTAGAGAGGCTACTCCGGCTTTGATATAGTGAGGCTTCAAAAGCAAGTAAGTTTTACTCAACAACTTTTACAAGAGAGATAGTTTAGAATTCACCGGGGACTTAGCATCCCGCATGTGGAAAAGAGGCTCGTTGATCAAACGCCATGTTTGTTTCCATTCGTACCTCCCTTTTACATAACATTTGCAATTTCATGCGCAATCATTCATGACCAAGATGCAAATCTCATTTAACATAATCTCTTTTCAAAAGGGTTGTTCACAAACTATCTCAAAATAAGCCAATTCACTACCTATTAATCCAAAACCAAAGTCAAAGAAAATCCTCACTATCACTCAAAAAGAAAAGCATATAAGAGAAAACGCCAAAATATAGCACGAATACTTCAAGGAAAGTCTTTAAGCAACAACTCATCCTTCCGGGCGAGAGAGACTTTCATCCTTTGAAGCACGGCCGCTTCCAGCTCCAGCTTCTTTAGACAACCTCTCAACCTTTTTTCCCGACGAGCAACACAACCCGCCGCTGAAGGGACTTCATCATGTAGTTTCGGAGCTCCCGAATCTCGTAGAACCCTTTGAAGAACCAAGGAGCACAAGCCGCATCGCGCAAACATGTCCAGATGGCACCTCCAATCTTCAATCACCTCCTCGTAAACGTTCCACCGGCCGCAACGCTCATCCCATGGATGGAAACCAAAGCTTCTGGACGCGGGCCGACCAATGCAAGACGACTCTGAGCTTCGTGGTGGTAGCAATATGGCCGTGTTTCTTCCGATTGTCGTGTACAACTTTTTCGAACTCGAACCGCACGCCGAATCCACCAACCAACACATGACCCGGATAAGGGACAAGAAAAGGAGGATCGAACAAAGCCCCGTGCCGCATCACCGGCACTGGCGACCGCGGAGCCTTGTCAGTTGCAGGAGGCCTTTCGAAGAAGTCACCACAATAGCCATATGGTCCTGGAGTCTGCTCGCATGGATGGATGCCAAGGGGAGCCGTCAACTATAGCGGCACCGTCTCTTGCATTCCTTACGACATCTATTTCACTCGGGTGCCGATTTCCGTCACGAATTCGTCGACAAGATCACTAAGGAAAGCGCCTTGTTCAACCGAGCTTGCATCATCTCTCGTCGTGGTCGTGAAAAGGAGCTGCTTCTCCGATTTCTCGCCGTGAAGATCCGCACCGCGACTTCTCAAGATGAAGTTCCATACCGTCGACTTCTCAAAGATGAATGTCCATACCGCTGTACTTCTCAAGATGAAGGTCCACCGCGACTTCTCAAAGATGAAGACCAGACATCACGCCTTCCCGTTTGAATGCGTGCCAACCTTGTGAAGGCATTATCTTTCGAAATTCCCGATTTAAAACAAGGATCGCTTTAGAAGAACTTACACTGAGAAATGAAAGAACCGATGGGAGGAGATTTAAATACCCGCATATTGGAAGAATTGATGGTTACCGGACCGCATGCTTGCTCTAGGTCTATCTCCTACTGGGGA
Source organism: Papaver armeniacum (assembly GCA_023531295.1). Classification (NCBI taxonomy): domain Eukaryota; kingdom Viridiplantae; phylum Streptophyta; class Magnoliopsida; order Ranunculales; family Papaveraceae; genus Papaver; species Papaver armeniacum. The sequence continues at coordinate 5,879 of JAJJWW010009982.1, forward strand.
CTACAATCCTCACTTGTCCGTTTGGCCGGAAGTGGCTTCAACCTAAATGCTTCACAAGACGTCGAAGATGGCTCACTACGGGAATTGGCCACAACACTCTTCGAAAATTTCCGGAAGATCAGCTTGTTTCCCCTAAAATTCTTTATACCGTTGGTCACCACCGGGTTTCTCCCAAAGGCCGAAGGGAAGGCTCACCCGGTCTAAGAACACATTGGCGAAGAATTTGTGGAAGGAATTCTTCCTGAGCCCCGGGTGGACTTGATAAATGGGACACCCCGATCGAATCCCATTTGGCGAGCAGCCCCGTCAATGTCAGACGCAAGTCACAAAATTCTCCGTCGAATAGAGACGGGACATATCCCGGAATGCAACCGCGCAAGTAAATAATTTCCCCGCATCTCATGGTCTTGACATCTAGACGCAACACAACGCCAGATCGCGCCAAGAAAGGTCTTTGGTTGAACGATGGAAGAGTGAATCGGCCCCCCATGGACGAAAATCTACTAAGAAATGTTGTCAAATACCTCCACAAGTTTCGCACCGGCTTTAGGGACGCTTCTATTCCATCGGAGTATTCTCGAGCCGCCGTACAAGTTAACGAGTGAAGGTGCAGGAGTAGGAGCATAACTTCAAGTGTTCCCATAAGAGCGCTCGAAGAAAAGCGAAGTGAACGTGCGACTCCACCTTCTTGTACCCGTTAGAAACGTGCATATCCATTGCTAAAGCGTCCGTATGAGAATACAATGATCCAAGGAACAATGCACCCTAGAGGAAGAACTTCACCCCGCAGGCCTTTTATAGCAATCTTGACAAGCTCACCTCTTATGGTCTTCTTCCCAACCATCATCAAATATATCCCCGGATAGCCATAAAGACGTGAACGCAATCACGCTCGAGCTCGTTTTCCAACTCTTGATTCAACTCGGGTCTGCGTAAGACCACTCCGAAACCCACCAAGTATAAAAGCATCTCGCATCCTTTTTTCTCCTCCTTGTCTGCACCTCGACACCTCCGCCTTTGAAGATAGCATCATAATTACTTTGTTCCGCATCGAGAGCTCGTAAAAAAGACTTCCAAGAACAGGCAGGTTCATTAATGCGCTACACTCTCCAAAGTAATAGTCATTTCTCCCCCATCTAGATATGGATGTGTGAGTAGAAATACGCCATCGAGAAATGAAGGTGATCAAGCCCGCGATGTCTTTCCTAATTTCGAGGGTAGCGTATGCCATGACCGCACGAGAATTTGTGCTTTGGTCAAATTGTCCTTAATGCCCTTATTACTCAACACGCATCTCATCCATCCCTCATAAGAACCCACCGGAGCATGGCAAATTTTGAAGTCAATAGAGAAGGCGGATATTCGTTTCTTTTGGAGACAAAATCTCATCACAAGTGCGAGAAGAAGAAAATGGATCAAAGATCCATATTTTTCGAATCGAAGCAAGACTATCTTATGAGAGGGGTGCTTCCTAATATTTGGAAAAGGCGAGGTGAACAATTCATCATTGATGTTCTAAGCATATCTTGAAGCTATCAACACCTCCCGACTTGGCACCGCATTATCTTCGTTAAGACATATCTACGTAAGTTCTTTTCTACCACAATAAATAAAAGACAGGAGTTAGAAACTTGTATGAAAGCATATGAGAAGTGTAGTCACACACGGCAAGACACGACTCACACAATGGCCTGGCCCAAACATCATACAAGTTTCCTGTATTGATTTCAAGTTCTCCGGTATAACTTTCAAGTCTGGCCTCGGTATTGTTTTCAAGTCCCAGACAAGTTCCAAGCTCGATGTAAATTTCAGCCAAACATGGGTGAATAAGACCCACGTTCCTAAAAGATACACTAGCGGCCCACATTCATCCGCATGCATCATAACACGATTTTCTTTATTCATGGGAATCGTGTCTACGGGATTCAAGCCAAATGGTGAAAAGGCTAAGCATGCGCATGTCTTACAAAAGGTATTTACCTAACAAAACTAGGGTTTGACCGTTAAAAAAAAAAAAAAAAAAAAAAAAAAAAAAAAAAAATATCGTGAGGAAAAGAAAGGAGTCTGCCCTTTTTATAGACAAAAATTAGAAGAATCCCACTAGAAAAAGGATTCCTCTCTTATTTGGTTTCCTCTTTGATTCAAATACCCAAAGAAAGAAACCGACCCCCACCAGAGGATTCCATACAAGCGTGACGGGCGTGGGGAACTAGCTGGGCCGGCCAACACTCTTCCGGTAAACTCCTTTATCCCGTCTTTCACGTATGTATGTCACCATCTCATGCCTACCACACAATAATGTAACCATTATGTGCTAGGCAGGGACTTAATGTTGATGGTGGATTTTCGTTTAAGGTTAAATTTGTAAAAACCGTAAAAATCATGCGCCTCGACATCTTGTAAAAGATAAAGCCGTTTATAAGGATTTGATACTCACTTAATTCACCAAGAATGGAGCATGTAGCAACAATCCCATTCTGTGAATACATGAAATTCCTCCGTGTTGGAGCATGTAGCAACAATCCCTTCCTCGTGAATTTCATATCAGCCTTGTATTTCTCGTATCATTATCGCCAGGGCATGACGATCGAGTGTTACTTCTTACGAGTAACACGAACCTCCAAGCACTATAATGAATCATTATCACTGTGGCATGACGATCGAGTGTTACTCTTACAGAGTAACACGAACCTCCAAACACTATAATGAAATCATGTACGAAATACCCGTGACAGCCGATTCCCTGTGTTATACTAGCCCGAGCCCTTCCTGTGTTATACTAGCCCGATTGAGCCCCGGTGTGTTATACTAGCCCGATTTGAGCATCCCAAGACCGACCATATCAGTCCTGGATATGATTCGATCGCAGCCATCCAACTCCACAAGCATGATCGATGACCCAAATCAATTCCATCACCCCAAGTGTATGGAATACACACCGACCCCCGCATGGTCGACCATTGGCCTTTGCTTGCCAAGAAACCGTCCATACCAAGCATTATGGGCGGAAAACCCTAAATTAGGTTTAAGGCATATTACATGTGCCGCAAAACGGCCTCAACCATCCATCTTCGCATATAGATGGAGGGTGTAGATGTAGACTCAAAGGGCCCTCGGAGCATGTCGACACAATCACCATGTGACCGCCACATACATGACCACTTGGCCAAAACCAACCATGATTGGTTACAACAAATTGGTCCGCCTGAAAGAGCATGGTCGCACGGCTTTGCAAGCCAAAATTAGGGTTCAAGCCATCACGCGGCGTCCATCTTCTCCCGCACGAACGGAGGGTCACGATTAGATTGAGCAAGGGTCTGGCCACACCAAAGCATGACCACCGTGAGCTCATCTACCTCCTCATGCGGCCGGCCAAGGCATATCATGCCCGGCCAATCCAAAACGCCCGCTCAAACATGCGTGGATACACTTCCCAAATTGCAATCGATCTCGACCACTCAACTTCACCGACGAATCGGGTGGCTTAGATCACGTTTCATGAGACGGCAAGACATAGGCGTGAACATCACCCTACCATCTTCACGCCAAACCAACCGCCAAGACCGACCAAGCTAGGTCGTTCTGGAAAACGCGCCGAAAAGGGTATGGCGCGCGGCTTCTTGTGGTATCAAACTCTTATCGCAAAATCAATCTCGACCAACTCTTGAATGGCCAAATCGATGGCCTGTGATCGCACTTTCATGAGGGAACGGAATACAGCACCTACACCATCATGCCGCCAACACGCATGTATGGTCGGTCCCTCCAAAATCCTTCCCACGCTTGGTTTCACTGCTTCAAGAGTGATGCTTGCGCACTTCTTTAAAAAACCCTAATTTCATCAACTGGGCCGCGCGATGAGTGTCTCAAACATCATCTCATCCGTCCGACCTCACCAACAGCTTGGTTATACAACCGGTCAGAGTTATTTGTTAGTGAGGAGTCATTACCCATCACCGTACCACACCGTAATGCGCACTGCGCATAAAATACACACGATACTTCACAAGTATCGACTTTCAATAACGCAGCTATTCAATTCAAAGATTACATGTTATCTTCGTGGATCCACGATCCACATTCCTGCACATCAATCATGTCACAAACTGGGGGATACATACCGGGGTATTGGTCTCGGCGGTTTACGCGTGCACAGGCAACGCGCCATCACAAGAACGTGTTAGAAGTCATGGATTGTTAGAGATGAACAGAAAGTGGGCAAGACCGGTCGTGTGTTACCGACACACAACTCCACTACTCCATCATTCCACTACCTCCACTTCCCACGAGAAACGTGAATGAGGCTCAATGACTTGTATAAATAGGGTCTCCGCCCTATTTCCAACAACAACAAGGGAATAACGGAGAACAACACAAGTCGACACGAGACAGAAAATCAACATCCGATCCTCCTTACATTAACCGTAAGCTTTGCTCACTCTTTTCACAAGTCATAAGCAAGCCAACACCTTCACAATCTCAACACCTTCTTTCGCTCCTCCCTAAGATCAACCCCATCTCCTTCACTTTGTGACCGAAACAAGTCCGGAACGGCCATTTCTTGGTTTAGGCCGGACTTGCACGCATTGATCTCTCGAATCTACAAGCACTCACCGCGCCAGTTGCATTTGTTGAAGGTTTAGATTCATTCCTCATCCACACCCCAAATTACCAAATTCTCCGCAGACTAGTTTTCACCATCAACACTTCTTCCAAGAAGCAAGTCTAGACTTGCAAATTTATACAATTCTATCCCACTTTGATTTAGACAAGGTCCGTTTTCCAAGAGGCATGCCAAGATAAGTATAAAGAAAAGAATCACAAGTACAAATCCCAAAACAAAGAGCTCATATCTTCCAAGTTAACCACTTCCCCAAAGAAATAAGTCGCATTTATTAAAATTAGTACTAAGACCAAGCATACTCAAAAGAGAGCAAAGATACTTCGATAACACACTTGATCGAAGTCGCATCCTAAAAATCAACTGTTACAAGTAAATTGCATGACTAATAAGAGTGCCTCCCTCCTTCACCGCAAAACTACCTTACTTCCCAGCTACCAGAGCTTTAGAAAACATGATGTTTAAGACTTCCAAAACTAACAAGAAAATAAAGAGAAAGCGGATCTCCTTGGCGAAGACCTTTCTCACTAGTAAATTTCCCACATGAGCTCCCGTTTACCAAAATAGAGAAGGGAATTTTCTGAATGCAGCCTTTTATCCACATCCTCCAAATGTTCCCAAACCCCATTCTATGAAGAACTTCGTCAACAAAGGACCATTTAACATTATCGAAGGCCTTTTCGAGATCAATTTTACAAAACCCTGGGATTTTTTCCTTTAGCCTCGAATCGAGACATTCATTAGCAATCAAAATGTTATCAAGGATTTGCTTCCCTTTCATTAATGCAGATTGAGAGTTCAAAATAAGCTTAGGCAACAATAACTTCAATCTCTCGGCTAACACTTTTGATATAGCCTTAAACACTGTATTACGTACCAATAGGTCTAAGATCCTTAATCTCCCTACTACAAATTTTCTTAGAAAAAAGAGAAATGAAAGTTGGATCTCAGCCCCTCCAATCTATGAAACCGTAATCTTCAAAATTCTTAACCACTCGCATGATGTCCTGGGCTCATAAAGCCCCAACATTTAACTATGACATTGACTGAAACCCATCCGACCCGCGCTCCATCTTGACCTAAAGACTTAAGAGCCTTAAATTCATCCTCCTCTATTGTTTTCTCGAGCATCTCATTGTCACTGTGGAGAAATAGTCTTTTAGACCCAAATTAGCCAAAGAGAATTTAAAGTCATCATCCAACTTAAATATATTATGAAAATGAGCCACCATGTTGTCCTTGATCGATTTTTTCTTCAACCCGAACCACAATGCGTTAAACGAGCAAACGTATTCCTTCTTCTTCTATACTTGGCAATCCTGTGATAAAATTTAGTGTTTCTTTTGACCTCAATCTGCCATTTTACTCTAGATTTAGCTTAGTATTGCAACTCCTGCATATCAGCGATATCTCCAATGTCCGACTTAAGACGATTCCAATTAGATATTTGCTCACCAGAGATAGTTCCTTGATCTTCCAACTGGTCAAGAACCTTAATTTGTTGAAGAATCCTTTCACATTTTCTATCAATGTTTCCAAAAACATCTCTATTCCACGCTCTTAGCTTAGCCTTGAGCATTTGAAATTTTAGCCGCTGGAAGCCCTGGAGGACTCGAATCACAAAAGAACTCCACCAATCATCCATAAGAGATAAGAGAGAGTTATCGGAAGCCACATTCCTTCAAACCTCCATGGAGGAGGACCCCAATCATCAATATTGCAACACAAAAGAATAGGTTTATGATCGACAGGGTGAGCCATCGCCGTAACTTCAAATAGAAGGAAAGTGATCCTCCCAACCTATACTTATAAGAAACCTCGTCAAGTTTGTCGGAAGAAAAACAGAGGAGCTACTAATCCAAGTATACCTAACGCCCGAATAGGAATGTCAATAAGGTTATGGTTATCAATAAAACTATCAAAATCTTGCATACCCTCGGAAGACCTTATGCACCCTCGCTTTCATGCATATACCTAACTTCATTGAAATCCCCACATATGCACCAAGGGATCTCCAAAATATCATTCATAATCGACAACTCTTCCCAAAGCCTACGCCTTTCAACCACTCCGCAAGGCCCATAGATGCCGGAGAAAATCCATTGAAAATTGTCAACACAATTTTTAAAACAGATATTAATAGAAAAAGTACCAACAATATGATCAACTATATGAACTATATTAGGATTATAAAGAACTAAAACACCACTCGACTCTACCAATTGCATCTAAAGAAATCCATTCGATTAAACTAGGGACCCCAAATTTGCCTAACAATAGCATCGTTGCACTTAGTAAGTAAGGTTTCGAAAACAATGATATCGTGTTTGTGTATCATACACCACCTTTTGACCCTCCCCCTTCTCTTAACATCCCTAAGGCTCTTCATATTCCATGAGATGATCTTTAACATTAAAACAGAATTAAGTGTAAGCACATCCAATTCTAAATAGTCTCCACAAATACAGGAAGTCGTTCAGTGAACCAAAACTGAGTCTAGTATTCAACAGATATTTCCGAATAATAACTAGGATCTACCATGTATTTCTATTTACAGTTTTGACCAATGTAACTTTTTTATGATATAAATAAGAGAACCAAATCTCCACATCTCTTGTGGAAGATATTCTACCTAAAAATACCTCTTCTCTTGTATACCTATTGATCCAAGCTTCCTGTAAGTATCAAAAAAAAAAAAACAACCATAAACTCAAAACACCAAAAAGAAAAACCCTAATCAAAATGGCATACAACACCAACACTCTTCGCTGTGTTCAAATACATCACCCGGTAACTTTAAAACACCGAAACAAATCATATACTTTTGAAAGCCTGGGCCCACCTATTCTCGAAAGGGTATGATCTCACCGGGCTTTGTAGATGATCTAAAGTCAAGTCGCTTAGAACACTTCTTGAAAGTGAAGACATTAATCTAGCTTTTACCGCATATGAATCATGATTCATTAATCGTTAGATGGCTCAACTCAACACTAACCTGTATACTAAGCACCGCTAACTCACTACAGCCAAGGAAATTTGGGACAAATTGAAGTCAATATGCTCCAAAGACTTTTGCTCACCCGCAGTTGCCTTAAGAAGCAACTCGCATGAATAAAGGTAATAAGTCCTTGAAAGCTTATCTCAATGATGCTAAAAATTGTTTGACCAGCTTTGAAAGATCTCGGATACACCTGTCACATCCTCGAAGAAAAGAAACAAAGGTATTAGTAATGGACTAAATCAAACCTTCTTAAGACTGCCGAAGGAATGGATATCCAAACCTTTACATATCATCCGCTTTTGAGACGTGTTGAATGTGCCAGCCTTGCTCAAATCCAAGAACATGTTGCAAACTATGTTTCCCTCCACTTCTGTGGATCCGGGCAGAATGCACAACGACGCTAACAATCAACACTGAGGGCCAAATCCTCCAAAAACAACAACAATAACCATCACCACAATAACAACAGTAGAGATAAAGCAATGGAGATATCTTCCTCACAAATCTGCAAAAAGAGGAACCACAATCGCACCGTGCTGGTTTCGGCTTATGAGAAAAGCAATGCCAATCAGCAAAAACACCGGCAACTTATATTGCTTTGCTTGGAGGGCCAATAACAATGGGCAGGATCGATTCGGTGCTATCACCATTTGACTGTTGGATGTTAGTGAACTTGTGCATCCCTCATTAGTATGATGGAACAGCTCAGTTCGTGCTGGTAATGGTAATTTTACAAATCGCGCATATTGGTACACTACATTTACTTATTATATGCGATGTTTTCATTTGAATAACGTATACCATGTACCAAAGATAAAACGACCGCTTCGCCTTTATCAATTGTGAAGGATAATAATGTCACTTTGAGTTTCACACCAAGTTTTTTGTTGTGAAGGACAAATGCATGGGAACAACACTCGTTTAAAGGGGAGGAATGAGAATGGGCTTTACATTTTTGATGGTGTATGAGAGATAAACCATTCTATACCTCCAACATCTTTCTATCCGCCGCCTTTACCTCCGTGGCACCAGCTGCCAGGCCATCCTATGCCAAGCACAGCTTTCTAAAGTTATCAATAATTTTTCCTTCCCTTCGTTATGAATAAGAAGTTTGAATTTCGTCACTTTGTCTCTTAGCAAGAGCAAGAAACTTCCTTTTTCTCGTAGCACAACAATCTTTGATGAACCTTTAAGTTTGGTTGTTTCGATATTTGGGTTTGGCCAAATTTCAAGAAATGGTTTTTGTTATTACATGCCGTTATGGATGTTTATTCTCATTATACGTGGGTTTTTCCTTTGGTCAAAAGATTAGATGCATTAACCGGCCTTTACTTTTGTTTCACAAACAAGTTGAAAACTTGATGTGCCATAGGATAAAGGTCTTCCACCATTAACGCCTAGAGTATTCACATCATCTTTTAACAATTGCATCTAACATAGATTTTCTTGTCCACATACCTCAAATCGTAATGGTCTTTACAGACCCGCGCATTAGGCACGAATCGAAAGTGGCCTCGCTTCTTTGTTTCATGCACGCCTTCCAAAATAATTTTGTCCAAGCATTTACTACCGCATGTTATCTTATTAATAGTGGTTCCAAAATCTTCCACTCGAAATAAAAACTCCTCTAGAGTTACTATATAATAAGTACCATATTACAATTTCTTGCGTGTTTTGGGTGTCTATCTTATCCTCGGCTTCACGTCCACAATGCGAATAAGCCGGGAAACTTCCAGGTCTTTGCCTTGTATCTTTCTAGGTATAGTCCCGCTCGACAAAGGATATGTCGGGTCTTCATCAACCAACGAACCGTCGCATATATCTCACGCCCATGTGAGATTCAAGAAAGCACATTCCCATTCTCTTCTCCTCCTCAATAGAGCCTCCCGAGCTTTTGTCAAGCCACTCATTATACAAGCACGCATATTCTTGGTTCGCGCTCATACCAAAACAACTTGCACCTCGCTACAACATCAAGTTGTCGAACCATAGCCTTTAATCCAACTCGCCAAACTCTCCAACTCCAAATATGTCTCCATAGCCATTCAATGCAAGCAGAGAAGTGTCTTCACTCGCGCTTCTCGTCTTCACGCACTGGCCGAGGTACCACGATGATCCAAACATCAGTACTCAAGTCATTCTATGATAACACGAGGAAATTCAAGCATTTCAAAGCCCGTCTTAAATCGACGCCAAAAGAACAAAACACCCATTGCCGACGATGAGTTTATGGAACCAACATGTTACTCTCGTGCATGTAAAATTCCACAGGGAGAGATGCCATGAATGTTCAAATCAATGCTAATACGTAATGGCACATACTACTGTTAAGTATGAGAATGGGATGAATATTGTTGGTTCAAAGTGGGTCTTTCGTGTGAAGCACAAGCCTCGATGGCACCATTGATCGTCGAAAGCTCGACCGTAGCAAAGGGGTTTAACCACAAGGCATTGATTATGTGGAAACCTTTTCTCCTGTCATCAAACTCTGCACAATCCTTTGGTTCTTCTTAATCACCATGAACCAATGGGCGTTATACAATTGGATGTAGAAAACGCTTTTCTACATGGTGTTTTAGAGAAGATGTACATGAAGAAACTCCCTCGCTATGTTGATCAAACTTACCCAAATCACGATGCAAGTTACTAAGTCTTCAGACGGGACAAAACAAGCTCCGAGAGCTTGGTTTTCTAAACTCAAAGAGCCCATCTTCTTAACTCGGGGTTCACCGCTTCCATCGGGCCGATTCTTCTCTATTCGTGCTAAAAATGATAGCTCAACCACTTATGTGTTAGTTTATGTTGATGACATAATAGTCATAGGTTTGGACTCTAATCTTATTGATCAACTTGTCACCGATTTGGTGTCGCTTTGCAACAAAGACATGGTGCACTGCCTTATTTTCCGGGGAGTAGAAGTTTCAACCAAGGCTCCAACCCGGGTGCTATCACAAAGGAAATACATTGCTGATTTTTTGCGTAAGAGCAAACTTGATGGTGTCAAAACCAGCTTTAACACCTTTGGCTGTCAACATGAAGTCGGCAAACAGTGCAAGAAAGTTGCATGGATGAGACTCTATACAGAGTTTGTGGGAGCGTTGGCAGATTTGCATATAACACGCCCCGATATATCTCATGTCATTAATAAGGCATGTCGAAGATATGCACGATCCGATGTTGAGCATTGGGAGTTAGTGAAGCGATCTTGAGATATCTCGAAGCACACAATTGATTATGGGTTGTTCTTTAGATCTCATAAAGATTACTCACTACATGCTTGTTTCCTGACGCGATTGATCGGGCAGCTTTGATGACCGTCGGCCTACAAGTGTCTAACAGATCTACTTTGAGGCAATTTAATTTCTTGAGTGCTGTAGTTAAGACATGGGTCAAACCGAGTACAGAGGCGTAATACCGTGGTGTGTTTCTATAGCTTTCTGAATCGATTTGATACATCTTGCTTCGATTGAATTGGGTATTAAACTTTCCCTCATCTCCCTCCTTATGGTGTGACAACTTAGGCTCAACATATTTAACAATTAATCATGTGTTTCACGCACGCACGGCACATAGAGATCGAATATCACTTTGTTCGTGAAAGTGGCGCGCCGACAACCAGTTGTCAAGTTCATCGGGCCTAAAGACTGCTTAGTCAACAGATTTTCACTAAAGGTTTATCATCACCTGTGTTCATGATATTAGAGACAAGTTAGACATCCTTCAACTCCTGTTCAACTTGAAGGAAGGTGTAAGCACAACCACCCTAAATTGCCTTCAAATACATGAAGTCGCTCAAAGGAACCAAAATCGAGTCTAGTCTTCTGGGCCGATATTTCGAATAATAACAGGATCTACCATGTATTTCTTTACAGCTTTGACCAATGTAACCGTTTTATGATATAAATAAGATAACCAAATCTCCACATCTCTCAGGGAAGATATTCTACCTAAAATACCTCTCTTCTCTTAAAGAAAAAGAAACCCAAAAGGAGCAAACTCGCAAGAGCTTAGACCCCAGGCCCGATCTCCCGCATTCAAAATCAAACACTCTTGGGGTTTTAATGTCACTAGATTAGCATTCGAACAATGTCATCCAAGTCACCATCGATACCCATACCAGATACACGTTAATAGCTTTAATCATCTCGGCTGCCCTGGGCAAAAATGGTCCTTCATGTAATTAATCACCACCGCCTTCCTCCTTATCAACTAAGGCTTGAGCAAAGAAATCACCTGATGGAGTATTAATTGGAGAAACATGAGGAGACAGGGATGGAGAATTAATCTGGAGAAGTACTGATAATGGGATGGAGAATTAGGCCTAACGTCAGATTAACGTTTTGCTAATCCACCTCCATGTCCCCAAATCCGATGAAGATAGTTAAAAATTAGAGTTGAACTCGCCAAATCATCCAGGGATTTGGTTATCACCTTCAATTTGAGTTTCAACACCCGAGATTCGAACCGATAACGGAACCTCCGCCGGTTTGTGAAGAATCGATGAAACGCTTTATGAACCTGGATAACTGATCACCGCCAATCGGGAAGATTCTTCATCGCTATAATCGTGAGGGATTTTGATGGATCAAGGAAGACAGAACTATCATCGAGAATGGACTTTTGATTTGGAATGGTTATCAGAGAGCACCACAAGGAAAGAACCCATGTTTTCCCCTAATTGACCAAATCAAGATTGATTGAACATGTTCTTTGATGCTTGGGATGGAATTACTTTATTGTTTGAATTGGATGTGCGAACGCCATTTGATAGGTGAGAATACACCCAATTTACTATCTAGTATTTTATGCTTTCTTTGCTATTTTTCTTGTAAATTATGTATTTTACGCATGTTTTGAGTTTTGTAGCTACTTTGAGTCGACTGAGGAAAAGAAGAAGAAATCACTCAAATTGAGCAAAAAAAGGGTAAAATTGTCATTTCACGAAGGAGGGAATACTATATGGAGCCCGGCCCAAGGTTAAGGGGAGGTCAAAGAGGTGTCCCTTATCCAAAACAAGGGAGTGAAAATTGCACTAATGGGGTGTACTTATGGTGGGTGTTTAAATCCACCCACACCCTAAACTCTGACCCAAGCCCACATATCAAGTCCACATACCCTGCTCCATACCCTAACCATACCCGGATCCATAACCGCACTCCGAATCCGCCCCATTTAACCCAATTTCTAAATCGAGGGACATTGTTGTTCACTCATTCATTTACTTCTCTCGAAATTGAGAAGGAGATAGGGGTCACGTATTAAGTCCAAACAAGATCGTAAAGAGAAAATCGAGAGAAGAAACTGTGAGTTAAATGATGATTTGATGGTCGTTGAGCGAAGCAGATAAGAAATTGGAAATAGATGAAGGGTTTGTTCGAGAAGATAAAGATGATGGCCATCTTGAGTTGAAAGCTAGAAGATGCTGTCAAGCTAGAAGATGCAGTCGAGAATCGAGAAACTACAGAGATGATGGGAAGAGATGGAGAGCAAGATAGGGTTCGATCTGTTGAGAAGAAAGTAGGGTTTGATTTTGTGAATCGAGATCAATTTGGAAGGAGATTATGCAGTTGTTACTAATGGGTGTTGAAAGTGTAATTCCAAATGGAGTGAGAGATCAATCGAAGATGAGAAGACAACTCGTTGGTGATGAATCAGCTCATGGGGTTGAGCTGGTGTACAGATCGATGGAGGTTTGAATCGCTTTGGAGTTAAGAACAACACAGAGAAGAATTCTCAAATTGCTTAATGTCCTTAACCGGAGGTAGGGTTTTGTTGGAACTCGAGATTACAAGATATATGTCTAGGATTTGCAAATAAAGAAGGAAATGATTCAAGTCTACAACTTGAGTTTACGGGTAGCTACAACTATTGATCAAGCTACCAAACGGCAAGATAGATGAATGTTTAGGGATTACTTTAATTAAGTGAAGTCGCAAAGGATCCGAGTTTGTGTTGCCAAGAGTTGCAGTGGGAACCTGCTGCTTCTATGGCTAATTAGTGTTGTGTAATCGAGTTGTCGGGTAAAGATGCAGGATGCAAGATGAGATGCCGAGAGAGACAAAGGAAGGCATTGAGCCAAGAATGGGTGATATGAACCTACGTATGCAAAGGATGGCGGGTCTCCAAGTGTTCAATTGAAGTTATAAGCCGATGGGATGAATGAAGCATGATAGTGTCTGGTGGATGCATTCGCAGTGCAATTACAAAAAGATTTTAAAATGGGGGCTTGTTGTTGGTTGTGTATGTGAGATCACACTGGGAATGATGTCACAGAAGGTAAGCTAAGGGCCAGGAATGAATCGAGCCGATAGTAGCCGGGTGGAGAATGGTCATGGTGGTGTCGTGATAGCAATAATGGAGATTGTGCCGAGAATGGTTGAAAGCTGTGGTGGATGCGTGAATCGAAGGCAAGTGTAGGTGGAGTTCAAATTGGCAATTAGAATGCCGTGGTATGGG